>WBNO01006914.1:136267-184165 GCA_013400575.1 Peucedramus taeniatus | reverse complement strand
AGAGCAGCCCGGAGCTCCGGGGGCTTTGCCGAGCCGCTGAGCCGGGCCCGTGTGCCCGTCGCCCTGTGCCGCGGGATGGCCCTGCTCGGGCCGGGAGCTTGGACAGGCCGGCTGCCCCCGGTCCCGTCCGACTGCCGCTCCTGTGACCCTCTCTGTCGCGGTACCGGCGGAACGCACAGCCCGCGGCGCTGCTCAGACCCGACGGGCTCAGCCCAGGTGTTTGGGAAAGATGAGAGAACGCTTTCCATAGTCTTTTAACATCCCGCTATTTTAAGCTTCCAGTCGCAGCCGAACTCTCTTGATGGCGTGTGAGGAATCATAGACGTAGAAAAGAAAAGCCCGTATCCCTAAAATCTCCGTAAAACATTTCAGTAACAGGCCTTGGGCGTGTTAAGTGCTTGATCAACTCTTTGCATCCCATGCCTATCCTGGCCTCACCATCTCGGTGTGTCTCGGGAATGTGACTGGGGCCGTTCGTCTCCTTCCAGCCTCCCGAACAGACTGTCCCAGTGTAGCCCAGGTGTGCCTGGTTTTCCATTTACTTGTTCTCTTCTCCCACCCTCCCGGCCCTGCAGGTGCGATATCGATCGACACTCTCCCATTCGTTGAATGAAACTGTAAATGGCTCAGAGGAGCCAAAACCAAATGGCCACTTGAATCAGCAGCTCTTACTGGCTCAAGAGGTTGTTTTAGTCACTCTCTTCCCCTGTTGCATAGATGCGGATGGTGTAGAAAGCCTGCTGTAAAGGAACATGAAAAAAGTATCCACATTGTAACTTGAGTCTGTTTTCTATCCAGCTGAGTTTTCGGTTTAGTGTTTGATGAGGTGAACCATGGTTTTATTTTAGGCATAAAGACGAGTGAACTCGTGATGTCGTTTAGTTGGTGATGATGCTGCATGTAGAATTATGTCCTTCCTTAGCCTCTGCTTAGGAGGGAACTGCAGGTAACAAGGAGGAGGTACATGAACATGGAAAGTCACCTCTAAACTCACATAGTCCCTTCTCTGGATTTTCTACCTAGAATGTAATCTGCTACCTGTAACCGTATAGGCTATTGTAAGATATTTAATCTCTGAGGTTTTTGTTGCTATTTGTATAATTATTTGTATGTTGAATAATGCAGTAGGAACTCCTGCATTATGATGATATCCACATGGAAAATGCTTGGCAGCTGTAAACAGGAGTCTTGAGTCCTCACTGCTCTGAGAAATCTCGTGATTTGTACCATGGGAACTACATATAAAATATTACCAAACCAAAATGGTGGTCTCTGTCGAGGAAATGGGAAACAGGAGCTGAGGGGAATAACAGAAGAAACTTAGTAAAATAAAGAGTAGCAGGTGTGAAATAAAATAAGTGTGGGAAGGGTCAAATGAGAGTGGAGAGCTGGAGTAAAGGAAAGATAAAATGTGAGCTAACTAGATCTAGAATAAAGGGAAGAGAAAGTACAGGGTGTGCAAGGACCGTGACCTTCCTTAGTTGCAAGGTTGCTTCTACCAATGGTGTACTGGATTAGTTAAGTTAGCTTCAAATCAGTCTCAACTGGATTTCATCTGTAATTTGGGTATTATTATGCTGGCTTGGCTTTCACATGTAACAGCTTTTGGGAAAGGAGGAAGTTTACTTGCCCCTCAGCAAATGGAACTATTCCTGGATGTCATTGTGGTAGCTGTGGAAGGCACAGGCTACAGGCAGGACACAGGAGGTGGCACAGTGCCATCCCCAGGCCTTCCCGGTGCTGGCTGGTTCCAGGTGACCAGGAACAGGCTGCTCCAGGTGCCCTGCATCCCTGCAGAGACAAGCATTGCAAGGTTAGAGTTCTGTGCTTTAGAGTTTCCCATTGGGGTGAGGTGAGAAAGGGTAAGAAATACTGTTGGGAAGGAGAAAGGGATCTTGAGTCAGTTTGTTCTGGCACAAAGGAAGAAGAAAGAATTGAAAGTAACATCTTGAGGTCCTGTCAGATTTGGAAATATGTTGAATGACTGTCAGTGAGGAAAAGCTATTTCATAATGATACGGTATTAGTCATTCCCCTCATAGCTGGTTTGTTTTGGCACCCTGAGCAGCCAATACATTATCTAATTGTCTGCTGTGTGTCCCAGCAGCAGTCCTGTCCAGCAGGGATGACATAGGCTATGGAAAGACACCATTTTAACTTTCTCATGCAAAGGGATGCATGGAGGCTGATTCTTTGATTTCTTATCCCATTAGCTGAAAGTGGCCTTTGTCAAATATAAGTTTAAGTTCTTACATAATTTTTAAAATCGGCAACAAACAAGTCCATTTTCCCTTTATTCACCTTCCTCTGGATGAAACTTGCAAGTAAGATGGTCTGTTTTATTCTTATTTGGAAAGCCATGATTCCACTATGTTTGCAGTTCGTAACAACCGAGTCTCATGTTTTCCTTTGGGGCTGTACTCGTTTCTCTTGAGCCTTAAATCTGACCCCTTAAACTGACTGTGCTCATCTTCCAGTGGTTTAGATGGCAATGTTGTTAACAGGTATTTGCTAGTTGTTTTGCTGCTGTTTGCTTCTTCGGCATTTCCAGTCATTAATATGTTTTTCTGCTTTGTTTAATCTATTCTGAAATTAATCCATAATTGAGTCTTGCTTTATATATATTTTCCACAGATGTTAACAGCCCTTGCGGAACATGGGCACGCCTATCTTTTAATTTTAGTGATAAATATCAGTCACAAAACTAGTGTTGCTTTGTTTCTTGGTGGGTCTTTTGTTTCATTTTTCTCTTTTTTTCTTCTTTTTTTTTTTTTTTTTTGTGAATTTGGTTGGTTTGGTTTTGGGGGAAGCTGGGGGGTGTGGTTTGGTTTCTGCTTGAAGCTATTTAATGCTACCCACTTTAACTGTAATCTCTTCCAGATATTGAAATTATGAAGGTTTGGGGAAAAAAAAAACCTGGATGAGAGAATGATGCTCATGGCAGGCTAACACAACACATAAGCAGCTGTTTAGTGCTCACATGGGGAGTTATTTAGATATGTGGGGTTTTTTCCTCTCATTAAAACCTACAATTTGATTTCAAAAGTTACTGCGGGCCCCCGTGTTGATGTCACAGCAACTCAGTCAATCACAATACAATTGATTTTGGGTAATTTTGAAAATGTAATTTCATTTGGTATAGAAAGCACTAAATGTTCTCCTGCTTTTTACTGTTTAACTGGGGAGGTAAGGCACCTAACAGGTGTATTTCTGAGGAAAATGGTGGGCTGACATTTTGCTTTTTCAGTGAGGGCTTTTATAGAAACGTTCTCTTTCAGACAATGCCATTCAAAATTACTGCTCTGCTGTGGATAGATATTACTCTTTCCCTGTGGTAAAACAAAATATTGAGGAAAAACTATTGGATACTGACAGGTTGTTTGCAATTTTTTTTTTTCTTGCATGGCTTTGAAGCATCAAGTAGGAGTATTTGACTGTAGATCGTGCACAATGCTCAGCATGACCACCAGCCTTCCTTGCAGAGCCCCGTGCTCTGGCTCAAGCCCAGCTGCCATGGGAAGGACAATAATGCCCTGTAATGATACCTCTCTCCAGCTTTCCCAGTGCCAGCAGCAGGCTCCTGCAACCGTGCGGGGAGCTGCAGTACAGAATGGATTCAGCTTCCCCAGAAACCTCCCTGGCATACCTGCCCTTCTTTTTGCGGTTGGATCAGTTTTCCGGAGCGCACCGCGGCTGCCTGTACTGCCTGCACCAAGGAACCTGCAAGCACCGTGTACGGCGGGGGGGCTCCTCTTTTGGCTGCAGTGGGAGAGGTTTTGCCCTGGATACCTGCTTCAGCAGAATGGAGGAGGCTTGAGGAACAACAGCTTGCTGGCCTGTAGTGTAGCTCAGTAACCTCTCCTTGGCAAGCCCCACGAATCCTGTCCCAGGATATTGTTTCAGCTGGTAGCGTGGTTCCAGGAGGGGAGCGAGGCTGTTGTGTGTGGGGCAGCAGGAGAAGGGATGTCCTTAAGTGAGCTGTGCTGCTGAAGCCAGCTGAAATCAGGTTTCTTCAGGTGTGCACCTGTAAGTCAGGGTTCCTCTAGGATACTGCAGCACCTGGAAATAAGCAGGCAGCTTGGCAACAGCCAAGAGAGTGATTTGGAGAAAAGATGGCAGGAAACGCTGAGTGAGATGTCCGGTAAAGAAAAGGTCATCAGCAGTTGGTCTGTTCTGTGGGTTTTCAGTTCCTAGGCTTGTAATTGTTGTGTAAAAAACCTTAAAAAAAAACCAACCAAAGACCACAACAACTCTCCCCAAAGCCCACAAAGAAATAAATCCCTTTGCAATCCAGCTCTGGGCAATGCAGGTTCTTCTATCTGCTCAAGGACAGGGGAAGGTCTGCTAAAATCCTTTGCAGTTTCTACCGACTGCTACAGTTGCTGAACAAAATATTACCTATCTTCTTATTAGTTTGTCTGTGAGGCTGGAAAAAATGTTGAGAAATTAACCAAATTGTAATCTTTCTTACCAGACCAGGGATACAGAATGTCAGGCTGAAATCAAGAGATACTTCTGAATAAGGAGGCAACAAAGAAAATGTATATGCGGAAATATTATTTGATTCATGTTTACGGACTGTACATTTCTGATGGCTGTGACTGAGAGGCCCCAGACAAGGATGAGTTGCTTTTTGTAGTAAGGTATCAGACAACATTATGCAATAATTTAAAGTGAAGTTGTGCCAAATGCTTCCCTGCACATAACTCTGGGAATTTGGCCTAGCAGAACTGGCAAAAGCTGTACAAAATGATCCTGATGCTCCTGACAAAATAAGCTGCAGTGGCTCCTAAATCACATGAATTATCTGTCCCTCTGGCTTTTCTCTCATAGGCTGCAGACAAGCGTTCTGCTCTGACTTCTACTACACTACTCAGACAAAACTCATCTGGGCTGGCTTAAAGGACAGTGCCACAGAGTAGTTGGTGCCAGCACTACCTCACAAGGTCCCTCAGGGTGCTCTCTGCCCCGCAGTTTGCCCTGGTTGTGTGTCCCCCCTGCAGCTCGGGGTGGACAGTGATGTGTGGAGCTGCAGGTGAGATGCAGAACTGCTCTGAAGTGGAATCACAAGTGTGCAAATGGCTGCAGCTCCAGACAGCCACAGCTTCTCATAGGTTAAACACAGAAAAGTATCTTGGCTTAAGGAGAAACTGCACTTATTCAGACAGAGTCATATGTTCTTGAAGCACTGTTGAACTGTTCTGCCAACAACACAAACTAAGCCAGCTGACTTCTGCCTGCAGCTCATTAGGAAATGCGTGCAGAAATTGGTCTGTCAGCAGAGCTGTGAGGAACAGGCCTCCAGCAGTGGGGCAGGGAACCCTTCCATACAGATTTGGGTTTGTTAAGTAAAAAAGTCAGTAACAAAGCTCGTATGAAAATGGGGTAGGAGGAAATACTTTCATTAAAAATGCTACACAAAAGGCAACAGTAAAGACAGAGGCAAGTGCAAAAGGTGGGAACAACTTAAAATTACCTTTTTAATTCCTTAAATAAGGAACCGGACTCCTGTTTCCCTTCTTGCTTTGACAAAATCTGAGATCTAGCTAGATATAGAAAATAAAGCTATCATGACTCTCAAACTGTGTTCTTCCAATTGTGCATTTTGCAGCAATGGAAACAAAATCGCATTGGCTGGTTTGTCTGAAGAGCAATGGGGCTGTGTTTTAACAACTGGAATCCAGATATGTTGCACAGATTTTTTAAAGTCCAGTCTTCAGTAGGTTTTTGTTCTTTTTTTTTCTTTTAAAGTGACTCAATGACTTCAACCTGCTCTGAGCTTCTTTGCTGTCTTCCATTGAACTTCTGCTGCTACTTAGTATTGACTATTTCAGTGTCTGATGGTTTAGTACATGTGGTGCTTCTTGCAGAACACACTGTTCTGCTGCAGCTCCTTTTGAGGTCTAGCTCCTTAACTAACCCTGCCTGTAAAATCACGTCCTTATTCCACTGGCCCAGTTGTGTTATACATGGATCTGTTTCTGCAATTCCTGTGGTACAGTGGAAATCCTGCCTCTTGATAAGAATTGCAAAGCCCGGGTACTTTGTTGTATTGCAGGGAATGTTGATTCTCTGCAGTTTTGTGTAACAGCATCTTTGCTTCTGTTGTGCTAAGTGAATTCTGTAGATTTAAGTGTTTTTTCTGATGCATGCAGAGCAGCAGAGGGGCGAGTTGCTCACTGCACCGTTCTGAACAAGCCTTTGCACACAGCCTAGCCAATAGCAGGTATGCTTTACAGGCCAGACACAGGTCAGTTTAACTAAATATTTATTATTTCTTAAGTAATGGAGAAAATTGTAGGGTCCTGTAATGGATAACTCAGCCTCACATCTTCCAATTATGCTTTCATGTATTCATGCATATTGTTTCATTTCCTAGCTTTTGTTGTACGTGGAGGTAATAAATAGAAATATAGATAGAACATTAATAAAAACAACATAGGACAAAATTCTGCAAATCTCTTGTGTTACAGAAGTCTGTAAATGATGCCTCAATTTTTGCCTTTAGCTCAGCAAAGCTGGACTTTGTCCAGGTTTGTCCAGCCACATGCCAGGAATTGAAAGGAGCTGTGGCTGCCCCTGGATCCCTGGCAGTGCCCCAGGCCAGGCTGGATGGGCTTGGAGCACCCTGGGATAGTGGAAGGTGTCCCTGCCCATGGCAGGGGGTGAAGCTGGATGAGCTTTAAGATCCAACCCCAAATGTTCTATGATTAACTACTCAAAGCATCATAGCATTTTCTCATTTCATCCTCTTTCATTTAAACCTTGCAATGGCCAGGTGTGCTCACTGCAGCAGACCAGCTGCATTTGGTCACTGAAAATGGATCGTGCATGTTTTGTTTGAAACAAAACAACATAAAATGCCACCTGACTCACTTGATTCAAGGTGACGTGGGTGACTTCATTTCCTACCCTTTTTGTGTCAACTTACCAACTTCTAAAACATTTACTTTTTTTAAACTGCTCATTTCAGTGTTTTTTCTAAGTGTTCCTAAAGTTTATTTCCTCTTGGATTTTCTAAGAATGTTCCCAGGATGGAAAGGAAATAGAGTTCCCTTGTGGTGTGCAGATCCTCAGAAAGCTGATGAGCTATTCCCTACCCCTGCAGTGTGACAGAGCAGTCCATGAAGCTGATTGTTTTAAGTGTTACTCAAATTGATCTTCCTAATTTGGATTAAGTTTTACTTAATGAGGAAGTAATGAGATTATCATAGACAAAAAGGACTATGTCTCTTTTGGGAACATACAGTTTCTGAGACTTGACTTTATTTCAAAGAGAGCTATAATTCTTTCTTTAGGGGAATGTAAATTTAAATTACAATCAAACAATGGGATTTTTCTAGAAACTGTTTTGACACCAAATGATAGACATATTATACTGTGTATTTTCTTCCTGTGGAAAGGATTGACTGCTGCAAGATTAACACGTTCTGGACGGGTGCCATTTTCAGATAGTTAGTTCAACTAGAAGAGAAAGGATCTGATTAAGGGATCAAGCTCATTATTTGTTTGTTGTTTGTACTCCACGCCCTACAATGGGAGTGAATCTTTGCCTCTTTTCCTTAACAACAATTAGGATCAAAGGGTTCAACAACTGCATATTAATATGCCTTTTCTTTAAATGAAAACACACAGTAGCTAAGCGATTAACATTTCCATTAAACTTTAAAATCTTTTTAAAAGCCTTTCACAAAATATTCAAGACATAGCCAGATATTCAAAAGAGAGCATTGAGAATAAGGGACTTCTGAGTTTGGGGATTTTTCCTGAGTTAGTATTTTTTAGGAACCTCTGCTCTAGTGTATAATCCAAGTTCCTGTTGATGGTGTGTTCTCAGTAAGTCTGTGGTTCAGCTCTGTTTTTTTGGTGGTGTAGCCCCAGCAGTGCATTACGTGAGGCATGGAGAGGACTGTGACACCTGCTGTCACAGGATTCCGCATCCTTCCTTCACACAAACCCGAGCCGCGCCTGCTGTGCTGCCGCTGGTGATGCTACTACACTGTGTTTTGTGAAGACTTGATTCATATTATTGATTCTTGCATTTAATAATGGGAGTGATTTAAAACATGCACAAGAAATTATGTTTCAAAAGGCATGTCTGGCTTGTTAAACACTGTGCCTTCTGCCAGAAATCCATCTGTCCTTCGCTTGATGAGCAGCACTTTAGCTGGGAGGGAAAAATGGCACTGGTGACCCAGATCTGCAAAGGTTTATGTATGCAAACAACTTGTTGAATTGAGACAGTGGAATTAAGCTCTTTTAAAATCACTGGTTAAACTCCCTGGGAGCTCTCACTTGTGGAACTGGGGCCTGGGCTGTACCTGACTCATCCCCAGGAGCAATATGTGGCAGGCACCAGGCTTTGCTTCCTCCAGGAATGCTGACTGACACTGGGGAGTTTAATTTCTATTTAAATGAAAGGAAGGAGGACCTTGCCTCAATACTGGTTATTTCCATTTGTGAGAATAAACATAGGTCATATACCTCAGACACCAGCAAGGACTTACATTAAGAATGCACTGAAGAGTTTGGTTGAATTGGAGATGAAATCTTTTAAGAGATCACATTTTTATTGCCTAAAAAAGTTCAGTGAATAATGAAATACTAAATTGTCAAAGGAGCAGAAAAAGAGATTTGATAAACCTTGCGCTTTTTACTGCTGCTAAAAGATTTAGCTGTGGTTGGCTGTAGGCAGAGCTGACTTGGCCTTCTTGGGGACAGATTACTATGTACAGGGACTTCTGCCTGGTGGCTGGGTGATCTTGTGCACTTTTTCTTTCTAAGATGCATCAAGACTCCCAGCCTAGAGTCTGCAATGAAGTTTGAGCAAAGCTTTGAGGCAGGGTATTGGAATTTGGGCTTAGATGGACTTTTATAGTATTGGAGAGGTTTCTAGATATATCTACATTAAAGTAGAAATAAATATAACTGGCAGTGCTTCTATCATTTTGATTAGTATGTTTACTAGTTACCGAAGACAAAATGCAGATTTATATGGATCTTGTCCTTTTCCAGAACCATCTTAGCATTCACTTTCAGTGTTTTAGTGAGGTCATAATGTTGAATAACAGAAAATAATGCCAGTGAAAGGCTGAGATCAAATACAAATGTATGACATCATTGTGGAAGAGAGAAATGGGTTGGCTAGAAGGAATAAGGACTTGGTTCATCAAATACAATAGCCCTAAATTTACAGAAAATGGCCAGTACAATTTTTTTTTGCATCAGTTCTGTTCTCGAGATGTATTCTCTTGGTTTCTTTTGAAAGGAGGTGAAGCTAAGGTTAATGTGTGAAGTTTTGTTCAAATACTGACATTAAATCAGAAACATGTCAGTAGAAAGAAGATATTAACAATTTGCCAAATGAACAAATAAATAAATAACCCAGAGGGGTAGTTCTGCTGCTGCTAATCCTAGTAGTATCCATAGTTATTTTTCAAAAAGGACAGCGTGTCTTGTGTTAGAAGCTTGTCATTTAAAGCTGGCCAGATGGACCCAGATTAGGATGATGGTTCCCCAAATGTGTAATACAGGAGAATGACGCTGATGCGGCAGCTGCGCAGGGAACAGTAATGAAAGGTTTTAATAGAGGGAAGTGGCTGTGATGGATCCAATCTTCTTAGCGCTTTTCAGTACTCCCAATTTTCCATCAATGTTATTTTTGCCCTCATTGTATGGTGTAGATGAGAGTCACTGTAGTATTCCCTTCCCAAGTTTATCAGTAGAAGCAGTGCTCAGATGATCAGAAACCAAAAAAAGCAGGCAGGAGGAAGACTGACTGTGTGTAGCAGAGGGCTGGATGCAGAGTGTCAAACTGTTCACAGCAAAGTACACTGTAAACTGTCTTCAGCTGCAGTCTCACCTTTTTATTTGACTGACATGAATAGCTCTCTGTCAGAGTAGTCGCCTTTACATTTCTTCTGCTGGTCTTTCTTCCCACCTTCCTGTTACATTGTGCCATCCTTGGAATTTGTAGGGATAAACTAGTTCATCTCACTAGAACAGTGAGGAAATAACTCCACGAATGAATAAACTTTGCTGCTCTACTATTTGCTGTGTTGCTGCTTGCTCTGGGACCAGGCAAACATCAAAGGTATGACAAAGAGATGGAATTTTGTGTGTATGAAATTTTGGCACCGTATGGCTGGGTTTGAGGGAGAGGGTTCATGGGGAGCCTTGCTGGGCATGGCCTTTCCTTTCTGCTGTGACTCAGCTGTTGATTCAGTTCAGCTGAAATACCTCAGGTGGATCTATTGCTTCTATTTCTATGCCAGACCTGGGGTGACACCAATGCATGCTTAATTGAAAATTAGGGGTTTGACACATATAAGACATTTTTTAACTGTGTTGTGTAACTTGTTGCAATTGAAACATCCCATTTGACCCATGATGATGTGGGTAATTGATGCATACTGCTCACCAAGAGTTGAGCCACTGCTGCCCGGACAACTGACCTGGTTTCACAGGTGTTACTACAAAGGGGGTTAAAGGGACCTAGGCAGTCTCCAAATGAAAGAGAGGATGATCTTTTTAGGCTTAATTTCTATAAAGCAAAGAACACCTCAAAACCTGATCTTACATTTGGATCAAGGAACTCATATTTTGAAAAACACAAAGCAAAGAATAGATGAGCTATGTCACAGCATTACAGATTCATGAAGTAAAGAGTATTTTGTTTTCTTGGCTGCTAAATGGTATGATACACATGAAATCTCTCCTAAAGTGAAAGATAAACTGGAGGAACTTCTGTCTAATTACATTTTTAGTGAGATGTGCCACTTCTTAAACAACAATAGATATTTTTGAAAGTGTTTTTAGATTGCATCCACAATGTTGGTATTCTCAAAACATATGTTTGTTTCTCAACAGGTATAAAAAATACATAAAAAATAAAAATGAGTGAACTGGACCATGGAACATTGTTTTCAGCTCATAGGATTAGTGGTGGAGGTATGTATGCTATCATGTTTAAGTTTGTTTTCTCGACTGTTTATGAAACACTGCAATTAATAGCCTCATATAGGAGCTGTTACAGCACCCTGGTTATGGTTGGAGTTGGAAGGGACCTTAAATCCCCTCCAGTGCCACCCTGCCATGGCAGGGACACCTCCCACTGTCCCAGGCTGCTCCAGCCCCAGTGTCCAACCTGGCCTGGGCACTGCCAGGGATCCAGGGGCAGCCACAGCTGCTCTGGGCACCCTGTGCCAGGGCAGGGACACCCTCCCAGGACACAATTCCTTCTTTAGTTCCTGTCTGTATCCACTCTCCTTTCAGGCTGCAACTGTTGCCCCTCATGCTGTCACTTACAGACTCAGGTAAAGAGCCTTTCTGTTTCCCATATAAGCCCCCTTTACATATCAAGAGGCTGCAATAAAGTTTCCCTGGAGTCTCCTCTAGCCAAACATCCCCACCTCTCTCAGCCTGTATTCACAGGAGAAATGTTCCAGCCCATTTCCATGGTCTCCAAGCTGGGTTTCTGTCCCCCTGTGCCAGAGTCCTGGAGCTGGATATTGATCTCTGCAGGTCCAGGTGCAGAGAAGAGGGGCAGAACACCTCCCCTGGCACCATTCATGAAATGAATTAATAACTAAACTCCACTCTGCCTCTCCTGCAGGCCAGGCCCAGGCTGGCTTGCTGGGCTCCAGGGGCAGCTTGCCAGTTCATGCCCAATTTCTTTGCCCACTGGATCCCCAGGTTGCTCTCCCCAGGGCTACTCCCATCCATTCAGTGCCCAGTCTCTGCCTGTCCCGAGGCACTGCCTGGCAGGGGGACTTGCAAAAACCCTTTCCCAGCGAGGCATCCTCTGGAGAGGCGTTGGCAGGCTTTGTGTAGGCATGCAGCAAATGAAAATCCTGGGGGAGGCTTGAAGGAGGATCGTGGGATGGCTCTGCAGGATTTATTTTACCTTTTACCCTCTGTAAAACCACAGGTCAGGCACAGCACTTCCAGCCACGGGGCTTAGTAGGGAATGCAGAAACATAATGGCCAATTTCACTACTAAAGAAAACTAAAGCAAAGGTTGTAAGCAAATGCCCATTCCTTATCCCTGTAAGCCTCCTAGCTTATGGAGAATGACTGAGTATCTGTGCATGGGGGCTCCACAGTGCTAGGGCAAAAGTTCAGATAGTTCATTTACAATTGTAATTGTACCTCAATTTTATACCTTCTAGAAAAACACTACTCCTGTTGCTCAACCCATAGGTTGCAATAAACACTGAGGCAGTTTTCCAATCAGTGCAAGAAGGATGCATTTATTGAAACTTAAGTATTTCTGTATTAGAAATTATTACAATGACTGTAAACGCAAATTAAAATGAATTAGTAACTAAATTAATATGTAAACGAAAGACTTTTTGTCCTGGTTTGAAAGACAGGTATCTGCCAGCAAAAGCTGGAATCTCCTTTTGAATAGAGAATGCAAACTGCCTCCCTCAGATTATTATAATTTTGCAATTGGAGGTTCTCAGGCAGAGATTTGGGAACAGGAATAATAGTTCTTTACTAGGAATATTAAACAAAAACAAAATAAGAGAAAATACAGATGTAATAGCACTGAGAGACAAGCAAAACAAAACAAACAAAACCCTAGAAAAAACCTGACATAGTCGGGGATGTGACCTGACACCCTGGGTGTCAGGGTGTTAAAAGCAGTCCAGATGAAATCCTCCTGGAGTAACAGATGCAGTTCTGTGCAGTGGAGATGATCCTGTAGAAAGTCCAGTGGTGATGAGATGAGTCCAGTCTTCCTCTGGGAAGAAATGCAGTGGAGAACAAGCAGGGTCCTCTGGTGCTCTGACGTCCTTTCTGAGCGGTGCCCTTCAGACTGAACTGTCCTGTTCACTGCTGTCCCCAGGAAAAACCTGCTGCCCCCTTTTGCTTCAGTCAAGCACCCATAAGTACCCAGCAGTTAGTTACCTAGCAAAACCACCAGGAAAAAAAATCCACAAACATAAAAGAAACAGATCCAACCCCCAACACTTTTCAAATTAACTTTTTGTAAACCATAAACTGGTTACTGTTTCTTATATAATTTTTGTTGGTTTATGTTTGTTTCAAATTGCCATTCACCAACAATATTGGTATGAAAACTTCTAGTGTTGAAAACATTGGTTCTGATTTCTGTCTATAGAACTTTCATTTTATGCCTTGCACTTAAATTATTTCTCAAGAATTTGAAATGTCCTTATGTGTTTTTTATGATAACTAGACAATTTGGTGGTTCCTGCCAGAGATGCTCTTTGCAGCCAGAAGTACAAACCTGTTGACTACAAACATCTGTATGAACTTGCTGCAGAGGCAAAAATCACCTCTGCACAAATTCAGTTGAAGGTATGATTTTTGTTTTATTTGTAATGTGAATGCTTTTGAAATTCAGCGACCGTATTTCTTTTGGCCAGAGGGGGTCAAATATGAAAGTTTATCATAGCTATACTGTGATTTGGATGTGTTAATTTCAATGTGGGAACTTTCTTCAGATCCGGGATGCAAAGTATGTGTGGATTCTGCTTCCTCAAAAGACAGGAAAAGTTTGTATTTTACTGCCTTGAGGAAATTCATCCAAATTTATTACAAAATCCTGGGGGCAATGAAGAATTTGTGGGATTAAATGAGAAGGGAATGCTGATCCAGGAAAAAAAAAAAGCCAAACAAAAAGATATGAAGTGAGGTTTTCCAAAAGTCAAGTGGAGGTAGATCTTAAAAAGATTAGAAATGTTCAAGAGCCATAAAATGTAAATGTAGAGCAGACAGAAAGGTATAAATTGACACAAAACATCTCAAGGGGTAGAGACAAGAGGAGCCTTATTAAATCCTAGAGAAGAGTGAATGAGAGAAAAAAATACATTCTTCCTCTATAATATTGCTTCTTTAATGCGTGTGGGTATCATATATCAAAAATTCTGGCAGATACTGCTTCATGGATTGGCAATACCAAATTCCACTGAATTCATTCAAGTTTTATTTTTTCATTTTTCTTTTGTTTTTTCACCTTCTCAAGTGTTTTCCAACTGAGTAGGTAGTAATATATATAGATGGTGAAGCTCCAGAGAGACTAGTATGTGTTCCACCTACTACTTTTTGTTGCTGATTCAAGCCATTCAGATTTTGAAGAGCTGGGTTACTCTTCCTTTGAGGTATAACCAAAGAAACAAATGGTAAATCAGCTGCTGACTGTGTAAGAAATAAAAAGACAGCACATCAGGGAAAAAAGGTAATATTGCAGCAGTTATGCATAAATGGCAATGCTGTTGCTATAAAATAATTTCAAGAGCGTGTTAAACTTTACATACAAAAGTACTTCAACTTTTGTTTCACTTAGTTTTAGAATTGGTTTGAAGATGTAACTATTTTCAAATTGCTTTAAATACAGTATTCTGTTTGCTTAAGTCTGATTTCATATAAGAGTTTTCATATTGTAACAAGATAAAGAAGTAAACATAACATGTTTTGTGAAATAGAGGAAATCAAGAGAAACTATAAGTAACTTTTAAAATGTGAAAATATGTAAGCAGTAAAAGTGAGACATTATCTTTGATTCAAAAGTATTGTAGCATAGTGATTGAAAGCATGGAAGATGTGTGTTCAAACTCCAGCACAGGCTCACGTGCAGCTCCTGCAAACGCCTGGTGTCCCAGTCACAGGCACACAATGCCTCCATGGCCCCTGTTGCAGCTTCTCACCCCACTAACAGCCCTAAGGCAGGTTTGGAGCCAAGCATGAAGGATCATCCACCTTCCAGCTGGGCTCTTCTCTGTGTGACTGTCCAGGAACCAGGTGTATTCACCCAGAGGTACTGGACACAGATTCATCTGATGTATGTTTCTCATGTCTAAATCAGCATTTTGGCTTTGTTGGTGGGTGGCTGAGGCAGTGTGATTGCAGAATTTTCAAGCCCTTCCTTGTCTGCGTGAGAGTGCTGCAAAGAGCAGTTCTGTACCTTTGCCTGCTCGTGTCCCCAGCCCAGCTGAGGCAAGAGTGGGAACATGCTGGGGGACACGTTTGTGTCTCTGGGTGTGTTTGCTCAGTGCTCTTGGGCATGTGAACACGGAGGGGTCGTGGTGGGTTTGTGCAGCTTTGCTCTGGGCAGGAAAGTTGCAGGTTGTTTCCACCTGAGCCAAGTGGAGTCCCAGCATTTTTGATCTGAAATGTCATTCCTTTGCTGAATTAGATGTGAAGTGAGATCTTTATTAATTTCTCCCTGTTATGAACTAGGACAAGATTTTCCCATGTATTTTTCTTGCCTTGCTGCCATTTTGTCATAGGACAATGTGGGAGGGGGGAACTGGGGAGGGGAAAAAAGGGTCAGTGCAGGAGCTGTGGGAGCTGCTGGGGTGCAGTTCTGGAGGAAAGGGATGGCAAGGGAGCACCAAGAAAGTGTGGAAAGGAGCTTTGTCCTCAGCATGCACCGAGAGGCCAGAGACAGTCACAGTGGCAGGAGGATGAGAGGAAACCACTTGTCTCAGGCAGTCACAGGCTTCTGATCCTTTTTCCTTCGTTTTTGGCTGGCCAGAGTCATCTGGTTCCACTTCAGCAGCCTTCCTCTGGCAGGCTTTCCTCTGGTTTGAGCAGAAACTCCATCTGTTTCAAAAGCAGGTATTCCTATTTTATCTGAAGTGTGAAGCAATGTTTTTGTGAAGCCCTCAGTTTGAGAGCCTCTCTAATTGGACAGATTTTGTAAAAAACCTCTTTTTTAGTAATACGTTTTTGAAATTCTTTTTCTTGACATACTTTCAGACTTTCATCTTCTCACCTGTAAGAAGGTATGTTTTTCATTCTCCTGCTTATCTTTCCTCAACTTTACCTCCAGGGACATAGGGATGGGAAAGGAAAGAGGAAAATGGACTGATTTTTTTTTTTACTCTTTGCTCTCATGAATTGTGATTTAAAATGCAGCAAACTTATTTAATGAAAATTGGTTACATTTGACCCCATTGTTCTTTAGAAAAGCATAGTTTTCAAAAAAGCTATTAGGTTCACCATTCTGTATTTAAAAGTTTCCATGTGAAGGCATTTGATAAAGCTCTTGAATATGTTCAAAACACAACCTTTAATTTTCCCTGCAGATTAAAAAAGCAGAGCAAGTTTCAAAAATTAGCAAAGAGCAAATGCTGCTGAAACAGCATCGCCAAGTGTGGTGGCAAGAGTATAAAAGACTAAGTGAGAGCAGGTAAGGGCTGAGGAATCTGAATGAGTGGTTACTAAAGAGACTAGCAGACCGAGTTTTTGGGCTGGCATACTTGATTCAAGGGACACTGAGAAAAAAAGATTATAATATCTGATCTGAGGACTGATATGGGGAATTTTTGTATTTTTGTATGGGGAATGAAGGTTTGTGATCCTCATGGAGAGGGGTCTGTGACATGAAGAGCTCACTGAGGGCAGGGAGAACAGGGAATGTTGCTCTTGGAGCTGTTCAGTTGATCTGCAGCATCTGAAGACTGTGTCTTTGTAAGAGTATCAAAAGTTTTCAGATGATTTTTAGTTCCTTTAGTGTGTGTCTCTAGGCTGTGTGTTGAGGTCACACAACAGGAGACATTAACAATGCTCTTGTCCCTTACCCTGTGTACTCAACAAGAGCACTTGTATCTTCTTTACCATCTTTGTGTCCAAGTCCTTCACTTCATGCCTTCCCAGGCGAAGAATCCCCTTTTTTTATGTAATTATTAGAGTATTTGAGGCTCATCATTCTTAAAAATGTAATGAATAAGAAATTAAATCTTCTGCAAAATGCATGTTAATTTCCTTCAGGCAAAAAGCAGAAGAAGAAATGAAGACTTTTCTTGATGAAGAAAGCCACAAGAACAACTTTTTTTTTGATTTGAGGGACTTGGGTAAGAATTTTTTATTAATTTCTTAATTATTTTTTATAGTCAATATTATCTTGATTGTTTGGGTTTTTAAATCCCTTCCTTGACAGGTTAGATTTACAGAGCACAGTGCTGTGTAAAATTTTTTGTGTGTTTGAGAAAGCTTTATGTTCATACAGAGCAGAAATTGTCCAAGGAGTGGAACACTTATCAAACAAATGCTTTAGTTCCTGTCTGGCAGCTAAAGGAGGATTTAAAACTCCAGCTGTCTGAAATGCAGCGTTACCTCTCAAAAGAATCTTGTCAGAAACCCAAGGTCAATTCAGCTGAAGTGTTACAGCAGGTTGGTATTTTAACTTTATTTTTACAATTTACTGTCACCATATTTTTAGCATTTTCATTTATTTTTTTGTTGAACTTTGAGACTATAACTCATGTGCAGAGTGTGCCATTAACCTGCCTTCTTATCATGGTGTAAATCTGCTCACCAAAATCTGTAAAAGCGCTGCAGTGTAGGGCTGCAAATCTGACTGTTCCTAAATAAGAGTTTTTATATTGTAGCAAGAGGAAGAAGTAACAGTAACATGTTTCATGAAATAGATCAAATTTATGAAGAAGCAACAGAAGGCAATTTTGGAAGGTCTCATCCTTGAAAGTCTGGCTTTGGAAAGAGAGCTTGAAGAGTACAAAGAAAATGTAAGCTTTTCCCTATAAGTTCAAATATAAGTTCATTGAGGGGGTAAACATGATGCAGAATAGTGTCCTGAGCAGCATTTCTTCATTGCAGGCATTAGTGCATTTCTCTTCTGAAGAGAAAAATGGGCTTTTCCTTGAAGTTCCTCCCGAGTTGCTGTCTCTGGAATGCCCTTACCCTGACCTGAAGACCTTGGTGATTGAGGAGTACCAGGAGCTTGCCAGTGGCTACTGGGCAAAGCTTCAGGAGCTGGATCAGCAGCTGGAAGCTTTATCTAGGTACTGCCAAGTCTGTGTATGTCCTTTGCAGGGATGAGCTGTGTACCTGAGGTGTGATTTGTGAGCTGTGGGTGCTGTGGCTGGCTGTGCCACTCAGTCTGGCTCTGCTCTGTGCAAGCAGAGGAGGCACTGCCCAGCCCTGGGCTTGGACAGTCAGTGTTCTCACAGCTTCACAGGGAGTGAAGCCAGTCCCTGCAAGAGTTATCAGCTGAAATAATAAGCAACATGTTTGGTGGCTTAAGGAACCAACAATCTGGTGTGCATCAAGTGTCCTTTTCATATGCTCTTGCAGGAATGGAAATTACTCCTTCTGTATGGTAATTACACTAGCAAGATTATGACAGAAAAGTAGTCTTTTTCCAAGACACACCTCCAGTGCTTTTATCTATCAAGCAGATAAAAAGGTCCAATCTTTTCCCAATTTTTGGATCATTGCAGTAATAGTCATCACAAAGAAATGTAAGACGTATATAGCTCTGATTCAGATAACCAAAAGGAGAGATTTTTCTGTAAATGAAAATGTTTATTGAAAGAGCAATATTCATAATGATCTAGAAATGTAATAAACCTGTATATTAATAATATAAAGCTTAGCCTTTCAGCTGAAGCTGTCTAGAGTCCAGGAGATACTGAGTTGCAGACATTGCATGGCCCTTGGCTTTTTTTTGCCATCTCCTGATACTCCTTTGGATGGCTTCAGGTTGTCAAAAGTCTAAGAAGGGGTAGGCCACTGGAATGGTTTGAAGCCTGGGCAGGCAGAACTGGGGAGAACAGGAAGGTCCCTGAATTTCTTTGGTAAAACAATCACATGTTGCTTCCAAATCGATTTTCTGTGTACACATACAGTGCAGTGTTTGTTCTGTCCCTGCTGCTGAATGAGTTTGGTGTGCTGAAACAGGCTGAAGATGCTGACTGCCATAGAAAGGGATGTTATGATCTACTTTTGTATAGATTGTATAAATATTCTGTATGTTCTTCTTGTGTTACCTGAAACATATGTGTTATTACTGGAGCATCCTAGCTGTTAGAGCATAGTACTTATTGGAAATTCTTTTGATTTATCCCACTGAATTGTTTTGATTTATGAAGCCACAAATGGCAAATCTAAGCAGTTCTTTTGCTGCTCTCCTAATATTTTGTTAATAGTTTCTCTTACAAAAGAAGTTTTAACAACCTCAATGAGAAAACCTGTGACAAATGCTAAATTACTAAATATGTACAAAGTCTTTCTAGAGGTTTTAATCAAAATTGTGTCAAAGTTTATCATCAACACAATTTTGGTGAAAATTCATAAATTAAAATCCTTGCCTCACACAGCATGTGTGCTACTGAACAATAGACAGACATGGATATAGACAACATATAATTTCTGAAAATGGTTGAAAAATCTGCTGTAGTATCTTCACTGATCATAAGCCAGGTGTGAGTTTAGGTCTGGAGCTAGCTAATTTTGCACTGATAATTAAATAATATCGGGACTTAGATAAAATGCCATATTTGCAATGGAAAGAAAATCAATTGTAGCCTGAACACATGTGCAGTGGCACTTTGAAGGAAGGAGATGGGAAAAATGCAGTGGATGCAGCTGGGGGACATGCTGGTGGTGGAGCAGGAATCTGCTGGGGCTGTAAGAAGCTGTAGGGCCATAGACCCATTTTGGGCCAGTGTGCCAGTTCTGAGAACTGGAAATGGAGGGAATCATAAATGAACCACCAGCCATCATCTCAGGCATTTGATTTAAAACTAGACCTTGGGGACTTTTATTTGCCTTCTGGTCTCCAAATCTTTAATGTGTTGCTCATTTGTGTTCCAATGGTTTTACCCACAACAGGATTAAAAATGAGTTTTCAGTTTAAAAAAAAGAAAGACTTTGTTCTTATAGAATTGCTTCCTTCCAAGGTATGGGTTTGTAAAACTCAACTCACTTCTTACATTTATACTGACTAATTTGCATGGAGATATCCTATGAGTTTGCAAAGATGCAGCCTTGTGATTGAAGTATTCTATAATTCATCATGCTAACTGTGATCCAACTGGCACAGATATGCTGTCAGAAATGGAGTGACAGGTCCTTGACTTTGGTGTGTATCCCCTGTGCTCTACTGGTTAATGCAGCCTTAACGAAGCCTTTGCAGTTACTGTCATTGCTCTGTACACAGAGAGACCACATATCCTCCTGCAATACATTTTTTTTATTATTTTTGTGATTTGAGAAGTTGCTCAGTAGCACGTGATTCTATGATAACACAATAGCTTGGTCACTTCAGCTGGGTCACTTGGCCACTTCACTTCCTCTGTCATCATACGTTGATTGTACAGTAAAGAAACCTTCAGTTAATACTACTCTGGCATTGCACGTCCCATTTTTTTAACAGTTCAGACTGTCTGGAGCAGAGAATTTGGAAAATGTACATAAGATGTTCAAAAAGGAAGCTTTAGAATAAGATAATGTTCTGGTCTGGTCTATTCTGTGTGATTTTCATTCACACTAGAATGCACATTGTGGTAGTCATTGCTTTTAGAAATGGAAGAAGAGCTTGGGTTTGTTTTCAAGCCTTATACAGGATTACAATATTTTATAATCTAATTTAATTTTTTTTGATGCTGCTGAAACACACATTTTTGTATTTGGGAAATACCCAGGTTGTGAGCTATCTTGTGGGCTTGGACTGATGTGTGTTAGAATGATTTTCTAAGCACTATTGTATTTTTTCCCACAATTTCCAAGGTTGTCTGAATTATTTAAATCACTGAAGAATGAATGGATTATTGCAGACTCAGCACTGCATCCTCTGCAGCATCCTTTCAAAGGAATGGAGGAGTAGGAGAGACTGGAGCAAATTCAGCTCCTCTTCCCAGGCCCCTACCGGGCTGTTTCTGGTGCAGCAGTGGGCAATGCCATCAGGAACAGCAGGGGCTTGGCTTCTCTCTTGGTGGCTCGGTGGCACTCCGTGTGTGTGGCATGGTGGCACTGTGTGTGCCTGCAGATGGATGTGGCAGTGGTGCCGGTCCCCGCTGCTACAGCGAGGGATCTGCGGGATTCCAGCGGGGAGAGGGAGCTTCCCTGGAGCTGTTTGTATTCCTTGGAGTGTGTAAAGCCAGGGATTAGTGCTGGGTAAATCTGTTTCAAAGGAAGCAGCTGCCTCAGGGCTGTGCGTGTAAGACAATTGCTGTGTTTCAGCTCTGAAACAAAATAAAGATTGTGCTGTGCTCTGGTACAATGCTGCATACAAGAAAACCAAGCTCTACATTTAAAATTTGGGTCAGGCATTCAGCCTGGCAAATGTTTGTCAATATCTTGACAGTACAGAAACTTGATAATACCTTAAATATTCATGTCAAATATGTTGGCACTCTTCAGACTTGTATTAGATGAGATATTCCCTTCTGGAATTTTACAGAAGTGTAAGTGAGGGGGCATCTCAGATTCACTCAGCAGGATATGTTGAAATTCTCCATGTGTTTAGTGGCTATGAATATGCTGGGCTGGGTCATGCTGTTTTGGGGTTTTTCATTGTGGTTTGTTTTTTTTTTTTCACTATTTTTCTGTGAGCAGCTGACAAAATCTCAGCACAGCTGACAAATTTTGGCACAGCTGACAAACCAAGGCATTGGCAGTCAGTTTGTCCCTACTTACAATAAACTACTTGTAGCTCTCTCTCCAGCTGATTGCTCCCCAAAGGATCTCCCACAAAAATTTCCCCTTGTTTTGGGCGGCACAGAGATTCATGGTTAGCTGGCCATTAGAGGAATATGAGTCAGAGGGAGCTGACAGAGGTGTGGGTGGAGGGGCAGGAGCGGGTGCAGCTGCAGGAGGCAGAGGAGCTGGCTGGACTGGCCGTGGGGCTGCAGCATCTCTGCTGGTCCCTGCTCTGTTCAGGGGGTAATGCCCTGACCAAGATGTATCTCACCCTGCCTTACCCCTCTCTGTCAGCAAAGACCTCTGTTTGTTCACAAACCTGCACGGGCAGAAATAGCCAAGGTAAAACGTCACAAAACAGAATCTCAGCTCTTAGAACTGTCTCACTACTGTCACTAAAGTGGCATGTTCAGGTGTCATCATACTGAGATGTGTCAGGACTCACAGAGGAGGATTATTGATTTCTTTATTGGTAGATCATGGACTGATCTACCATTCGTAACACACTTAATGTTCATTACGTGTGAGGTTTCTCACAAAAATCCCCTTTTTGAAACACCTGTTCTTTTTGCCTGCATAAGGATAAGGCTGTTCCAGCACCTCACTGGATGCAGTGCTATGGAATACTGAGGCAGTGCTGCTGGCTTGGGGAGTCCAGGAACTGCAGCAGCTGGAGGCAGCAGGAATTTGGGGGGTGGGTGGAGTCTCATGATTGCCTTCTTTTAATTATCCCTGGGCTCATAGTCACTTCTGAAACCAGGTCACTGGGCTAGAGAGACCTTTTGGTCTGACTCAGTGTTGCTGCTTGGATGTTAATGCTGACAATGACAGCCTGACATTAATCCCTTCAAGGCCAAGAGTTCAGACTGAGGCTAAAAATCTGCATCCCAGCCTGTGGCATTCTTTCAGATGGATGTTACTTCTTGCTGCTCTCATTTTCTGAGACAGATGCATGCAAGCTGATTACTACAGCTCCTACCCTAAAAAATGGTGAATCTTATGCCTTGCTGATGAGTTTGAGTTAGGAGCTTGGTAAACTAGATCCTCATTTAGCTGTGTGCAAGGATTGTAACTTCATTCATTCCCTTTTGATCATTTATTTAGTGCTTAGTGGTAGAGTCTGATCATCTTGTTCTTTTTCACACTGTATTTTCCCTGTGGGGTCACTGACTATCCATTAAAGGGGCATGTTTGAGAAACACAGTGACATTCCCCAGTAAAAAGCCAGATTAGAAACAGAACAAGTCACTCAAATGATGACATGGTAAGTGTCATATCAGCAAAGCAAAGTATGTTTGCTTTATTTCATGAATCTGATTTTGCCACCTCTAACCCAACATCCAGGACTGGGAGCCCACTTGGGGCTGGGCTGGTCCAGAACTGAACTCCTCCTTTTCAGTGGTTCAGCTGAACTGGGATGGATTGTTTTGTGTTCCTGTAGGAGCAGTGACTGGAGGGAAGAAGATCAGTGGGTTTTCCAGACTGTTATCAATCAGTACCCAAGTGATCTTCAGAGAAGGAGGACTTTGTACCTGGATATGCTGCAGAGGTATCTTCCCCACAGATCTAGGCAGGAACTGGTCAGTGCTGGTTTACCTATTCATTCAAATATACAAATTCTTAAACTATGTAGTGAACAGTTGTATTAAAGAATGTATGTTTACTGAAGTTTTTTTCATTTTAAAATTTCCTAATTATAAATTTTGTTCTGCAGAGTAAAGAAGAAACATCCCTGTTTTTAAAATGCAGGAATTTAAAAACCTATCATCTCTTCAAAACATCTCCTGGGCAGATTTTTTAGTTCCACATAGTCTTACAGCCAAACTCACAAAAATAATTTGTTAGCATTGCTTCTGCTGTACAGTTTTATAGATGTGTTATGCCACTCTGCTTCTCTTGTTGTTTTTATTTTTCACGAGGATGTACAGCCTTGTTGCACTGTCTTGGAATAGTTATTTTAATTGTTCTGTGGCACATATATAGCATGAAGAGTAGAAAGTTATCTCCCACTATAAGGGAGAGGCTATTTTTATATACATAATGCTTTCAAATTAGTTGCTGATTCCTCTTTCACTCCACAGTGAATAAGCTCATAGCAGCTAATTGAGAAACCCATTTCAAGGCCAGAGCACTTTAGGATGTCATAAGGAAAGTAGGAGGCTTTTCTTATATCTGTCTGTATTTTTAGACAGTCTACTTCCCTGTGTTTGAGGAGTGTCTAGTGCAAAGGAATGACAGTGAAGTGATACTGCTAATTAGCCAGAGTTTCACTAAAAATAAAGTTCTTGTGGATTTCAGAATTTTTGCCCTGGACTGAATAGGGCTGGATAGTCACGTGCTTTGGACAATGCAGGCATGTTTTAAGCACAGCCACTATTAATACTTCTTGGTCTCCATACTTCTTGGAAGGTTCATTTAGAATTTAAAACCACTAAATTTAAAAATCCTAAATCTACATTGAGCTGATGTATCTTGGTATGTGTATTAGCATGATGACTATGGAAATGTTAAGACACTGCTAAGACTCTGTTCTTAGAACGTGTTTGTGTCACATTGGAACAGCAGCCTAGAGCCTTCCTCACCTCCTTCCCTCCATGCAGAGTGGTCAGGGGTCAGGCACTCAGAGCCTGACCCTGGGGCAGATCCTTGGAGAGCTCTGTGTTTGGAGGAGCAAACTCCAGCCCCTGCCTTGCTCAGGAGTGTCTTGGCTTCAGGAGCCTGAGAGTCTGGGGCAGCAGCCATGGCAGTGGGAGCTGCTGAGGCAGAGTCCTGTGGTTTGGCCGTGGGGAAGCTCGAGGTGCAGCTTCAGCCAGCCAGGAGCTGATAGGAATATCTGTGAGCCAGGCACCAGGTGAGTCAGCATCCCCTGCTCCCTGCCAGAGGCCTGGAATTAGCATCTGGAATGGTCCCCTTGACACCTGAGACCAGCCAGCCATCTCTAGAATCTCATTCATCCCTGTATATTTTGGGGATATAAGACAGGTTCAAGACTCTACTGCCTCATTTTATGCAGCCTTACCTGATACTGCTTCCATCAAGGTCTTGAACCTTGAATATCCTCATGAACCTCAGTGAATTAGGCCAAAGCAAGTGGATTTTGGATTAAACACTCCCTGGTTTTGCTAGGTGGTGACACAGGTGGTGGCACTGTGCTGCTTGGAGAACTAAAATTTTTTTCCAAATTTCTTGCTAGGAAAGAAGTGAAGCTGATCCCCCCCTGTACTGCTTTTGTAGCTCTAATTGGTCCCATTTCTCTGCAGATCAGAATTTGCTAGGAAAAGCCTAATCTTGCTGGAAGTGCTCAATATCTCTGGAGATATATTGAAGGACCTACTTATGTTATGTCCTTCAGGGCAGGGAGAGACTGCTGCATTTCATTTATTCCCATTGCAAAAGCACAGCTAACAGAGAGCAGTGGGCCAGGAGGATGCTGTGGTGCTGGAGGGTGTCACTGCCCAGGACACTGGGACATGGTGACATCCCTGTCACCTGGCACAGTGCCCTGGGCCTGCACTGCAGATTCCGTGGGAATATGGGTGATACAAGAACTAAATCAATTACAGCCAGGTTTGCAAAAACATCTAGATTTTTAATTTTATTAACAAATAGTTTTTAAGCCTCTCTGAAATGCCTTCCTCTTTCAGGTTGTTCATGAGAAGGCTTGGGATCATCACCATTCCATCAGGAATCAGCGCAGAGTCTTGCTGTTAACCTGGGCTCAGGTCAGGAAAGCCTTTGTCCTCAGGGCAGTGGCGACTGCTGCTGAAGCTGCTGCTGCTCATGAGGCAGAAGTGGTGCTGGCTGATTCCAGGCAAAAGCAACTGGAGATCTGTGCTGATCTGAAAACAAAGGTATGTTTGGTTATAAATCCATTACCAAATCTGTATCAACAGATGCATTCAAAATGAGGTTTTTTACATTAATCTGTTTTCAGATAAATAATGGATATCTGTCTGTCCTTCTGTTTTGTTTTTTTTTTTAAGAATGTCTTTTAAGACATGAAACAATGGATCCCAAAACTTGTTTGGCCTTGTTGTAGAAGGTTGACAATATTCTGATTTACTGTGGTAAGAGGTGAAAAAGGATAAAAATACCTGTGTGGTTTTGGTAAGTGAATAGAGTAAAGTGGGAGGAGGCTGGACACAAGAGGAAGATGTTGTGATGTTCATGCCTAAGGTGTTTGTAGGAGGAATCCCATTTCTGGGCATGAGAGGCATGTTAAGATTTGTTTCAACTGCTCTCCGTGATTTTTGACTTGCACAGAAATGAACATCTGAGAGCATGCATGATGTGTTATTCTCACTTTACCAATATTCTCTCTGCTGTGCCCTCACTTTTCAGTGGAATACTAAACACTTGATTTAGGTTTCCTATGAGAAGGAAAGCACAGTAAAACCTGTTCTGTGAGGCAGGATTTTGATGTTGATGTTAGTTTTTAGATAGCAATAACACAAAAGCCCTTCTGTCTTGTGTTCTGGAGCTGTCTGGCGTAGGAAGGTTTGAATCTAAACACTTTAGGGTTAGAAACTGTCTGGGCATGACTAAGTGGGGAGTACCCTGCTCTGACTCCTGTGTCAGCCTTCCCTTGAGCCAGGGGCAGGAAGGAGTGGTTCTCTGGAGCTGAGGGGATGTTTGGTGATTTTTTACCTAGGCCTTCCTTTCTGGAATGCCTGTGTGTCTCCTGCCTGCATAACCAGAGATGGAAGGGCCAATTATTCCAGGAACTGTGAATTTGAGTCACTTTTTCCCCCTTTGTTTCTTTTACTTCCGCACAAGAAGTAACAAGCTGGTTTTGGAGTACTTTGTTGTCTCCTTGTAGTTTAAGATTCTCACAGATGCACTGAACATTGTCTGAAGGATTTTTGGATTCTCACCTTCTGTTTCCAGGAACTGTTTGAAACTTAAACCTATTAGGCCTACACTTTTCAAGAGTGACTTCAAAGGGATCTTCGTTAAAATGTTGAACATTTGAACAAAACCAACTCACCTGTTTCCCAGAAAAGAGGAATGAAAAAGGAACATTTCTTTCATTAAAGGAGGATATCATTGTGACCTTGTTTTGATCAGTTCCACAACTGAAAGGGCTGGAGGGCGGAAGCTGAGTTTGGGCACAGAGCTCACTCATTTTCAGAGAAGTGATTCTCAATGTATCCTTGGGTTCTGTTTTGGTTTGATGGGGATATGCACTTGAAAACTCATGACTTGTCTTTCTACACTTCTGAGCTTTGCAATACAGAGTGTTGGACATGGAAAGCAGCTGCTGGCAGGTAAAAGGGAACTCAGTCCACTACCAATTCACACAGGTAAAACCCATCCTGAGAGAGATCCATAAGATGGGTAAAAAGTGAGTCTATCTCTGAGGGAAAAAGTGTCAAACTGGAAATCAGGGATTAGGGCTGTTCTTCCACTTTTTTTTTTGGCTACTGATTGACATAACATTTTGCATTTCAGGAAGTTTTGCATCAGGAAATCTTACTTGTCTCCCCTTCCAGAGGGACAGTGTAGTTACTATAATGATTTACCTGTAAGCAAACCCTGGGTATGCTCGTGAGGAGGTTGTATCTGACTGAGAGGGACAGAGATCTCCTTCATTGCAGCAGCAGGTTTCAGGGAGCCACAGCTTTTATGTTGACCTCATCTGTTAAAGGAAGTGATGGCACACACACGGAAAGAGAGGTAATATCTGACAGGTTGTGCACTGGTTTAGTTACTGCAATAACCACATGATACCACCTAGCTTTTATACAGTTCTCTTCCTCTGGCAGCAACAAACCCAAGGAGCAGCAGACTGACTAAAGAATACATGATTTAAAGCTGTTTTAAATGCACTAGAAGCACCTATGCCATTGGTGAGACTCTAGGCCTTGTGACAGGGGGAGATAATTAAAAAATAAAGCAGCAGAGGAGTTAAATTCATATTTATAGCAGTTTTTACTTGGAGAAAGGACTTTCAAATTTTTATTCTGTGTTCTATCTTATGGAAAATCAATGTGCGTCCTTAACAGAAATCAGAGTCCCTAAGGAGGAACTTGGGAACAACTGAAAAGCTCAGGTGAAATAAATCACAAGGGCCATATGGTAGCCATCTAAAGGAAATAAAAAGTGAAATGGATAACGCTGGGGAGGATACACTGTATGTTCTTAAAGAGTAAATGTGCCTGGTACATATCTTTAACATCCCTGTTTGCCATGGGAAAACAAACAAAACAAACCCTGAGGGGTCACACTTTGAGTGATCAAGAGTCACTCAGACTCTGAGCTGTGGGAATCTGATCTCCCCAGGGTTCTGGAGCAGACACTGTGTAAAACAAATTCGATCACTGTAAAATTACTTTTCCTAAACAACACAGAGAAGCAAATTTTTCCATGTTGCAAGGTAGGTAAGGCACGAAGTGAGGAGTGGTCTTTTCAGAGAATTAGGAGGTGCTATCTCACAGCTGGGGTTTGAAGTACTTGCTGTATTACATCACAAATGCAGCTGAGGTGTCTGCATGCATTCCAAACATTATTGAGTCAATCTTAAAATATTTGTAATATGGTATTTTCCATCTTCATAGAAAATGCTTTTAAAAGAAGACTAGAGGGAAGACCTACAGCAGCAGACATTATGGCATTTGGACCCCCCGTGTGTGCTGCTTTGGGAGGGCTTTTTCTTCCTCAGCACAAAGGTGTGTGCCTGCTTGCCTTTAAATCTCTTCTCTCCCTCATTTTGTGCTCCAGGATTAATCCCCACTCCAATGCTAAAATCTCTTGCAACACATTGTGAATTTTGGGCAAGCAGCTCTCGCATTTCTTATCTTGGCAGAAACTAAGATAAATTAATTTCAAAAAGAAAAGCATTAGGTGGAATTAACAGGGGTATTGCAAATTGTATAAAGCATCTTGCAGACTGCTTTCCTTCTCCTTTCATGAATTGTAAGAAAGGGTGTGATAGTAAACTTAGGAAAAAAAAATATTCCCCTATTCGGCATGTAGTCAATAGTCAAGTCACTGGTTTAAATGCAGTGACTATCAGAAGAGATCAACATTGAAGTATTACAACTGAGTGTTAAAAAAAATCCACAGAGGTATCAGATCCAGTGCTTTGAATATAATCTGATCATTTTGAAGAAAACTTTTTAAAAGAATAAATATTTGAATAGTAAGCTACTTAAAAGAATGGTTTTCTTTTTCAGATGTGTTGTATATTCACCACTGAGTTGACCCATTCATTTGTTGGACATTAAAAATACAAGGAAGTTATAATAATCTAAATTTAAATATAGCTACTCATGTTTGTGGTGAACTGAAGAGCTGTAGGATGGTACAGTATTTCTCCAAAATGTATGTGAGCAAGTGTCTAAGACTCTAACATTCATCAAAGATGAGCCACCTCTGACTCAGTTTTCAATGCAGACCTAATAAACCTGGATTTAATAGTCTGAGGTCAGCACAGCACTGACATGTTGTGTCTTTTAGGTCAGACAAAGCTCATGCACAGTACATGTGAAGCACTTGCAAAGGTTTCTCTGTCAATTTGCCTTACTTGCCCTTCCACCAGCCTTTTCCTCCCTGTTTTCCTGTACCTGTGTTCCATCACATTATGTTATTATTTCTGATGTGTCTCCTGTTGAAATCTCCTCCCACTGTTTCTGATATTTGCCTGTAGCTGCCCTGGGCAGGACTGGGTGCCCACAGAGCCCTGCACTCCTGGGAAGCTGCCAAGGGCAGTTTGCCAAAGCACTGAGTGTGTTCCTCTGGATTCCTCCGAGGATGCAGTCACAGCTTCGTGCCTGATCCCCTGGCCTTAAATTGCAGGCTTTTGGGAACAGGGGGCTTCAGGGTAGTGTGTGTGGGAGGAGACCATGGACTGATCTGGAGCTCTGAGATTCATTGAAACAACCCACAGCACCCCAGAACTTCAGCTACTCAGGGGAGCACGCAGAGCCTCAGCCTGGGACATAACCTGCTCAGCTGCCTGTCTGCTGGGTTTGCCAAGGCTTGTGAAATCTGGAGTACATTTGAGACAAGCACTTCTCCCTCAAATTTAGTTGAAATTGTCCAGTGACACCTAAAGTTGCTTGAGGATGGATAACTAGAAGCAGACAACTCCTGCTAACAGTGTTTTCTTAGAATGATCTTCTTCAGTAGGGAAAGTGGCACCTCAGGAAAGCAAAGCTGCATCAAAGTTTTGCAGTTGTAAAGGATCAAAGGAGATCTCATCCATATGATGGCAGATGGGTCTAGAAGAGATAATTCTGTATCTAAAGGAAGCAGTTTAGATAAGTAGTTGCAAATAGAAATGAAACCTATTGAAGGTTATGCATGTGTGAATATTTAAGCCTATATAATATTTACACGTGTTAATAAAATGCTGATGTTCCCATTGTCAAGAACAGAAAGATGTTTCCAATAATGCTGGATGAGGAAAGAGAGGAACTACAAGGACAAGCTGTGAGAAATAAACTGTTCATACACTGCCTTGAGCAAAGCTGATGTGATGTGCTGTCAGCCCCAGGGAACTGACACTGCTCCTGTTCTAGATCCCAAGTTTTAGCAGTGCTGATCCCAGCCCTTGTGACCAGTTTCCTCACTGAAATTGGTATGTGGTGTTCTTCCTCAGGTCATGACTGAGGGCTGTGCTCAAGTGCTTTTCTTTCATATCCCTTTTTCAGATTTAAACACTTAAATAACTGAAGACAATTTCTGTTAATGATCAAAACAGTTACTTTTAACCACTTTTCTGGTATTTATTTTTTTACCTCTTAGAAGTAGCCTGTGCAGCACAAGATGCTCAAGAGTACCCATCAAAAATCTGTTAGGGATCTGAACCTCCATTGTTTTTCTAACCAAAGCCAGAATGAGATTATCTTCTGAGATTAGCTAACTTGTAAATGTATTATTTCTTAATTATCCTACTGCCAAATGCTCTAATGCTGCTCTAATTCTTCTCATAGGTCTTGTGTAGGCCAGGAAGATGCAGAAATTGTTAACTTTTACCATTTATTGTTTGTCATTCAAGACCCTGTGGAGTCAGGAGGTGGTTCCAGGTGCTGTTCAGAAGTTTTCAGGGCTGAAGAATCCCCAGTTTAAAGAGAAAGGGGCAGATTTTTAGAGCCGAAAGTTATGGGAGGCTTCAACCACCACCTGTTAACACCACACGAGTTTGTTGTTGACAATGTGGATATCAGTACCTGCTGATGTCAGAACTTCACATCTGACTGTGTGGTGTTCCCAGGGAGAGGGAGCACCCTTCTCTCTGCTGGGCAGCTGCCCCTTTGTGGGCAGGCTGGGGTTTGTATTTACTGCTCAGAGTTTGCATGGGTTTGGAATGTTGTGAGTATAATGGACCAGAGTTTTAAGCATTGAACCACAGAACAGACAGCAGGACATCTCTGGGCCTGTTCCATCAGCATCTGAACAGAATGTGAACACCAGTGGTTCTTGCTGGGTGTTGCTGCTTGATGGGGATAGATGATGTGAAGCCCCCCTGCAAATCTGAACTTCTCCCACCTCCTTCTGCAGACCCTGACATATTGGCTTTTTAAAACCTTTGTGGCAGTTCAGGAGGTTACTGACACCTGAGAAAGAAAAATGATACATACCACGCTTATAAAAAAGCACTCTCTAAATTTAAAAAATGATGGCTTTTTCATATTGTTTGGATGAACTCCCCCTGCCCCGTAATATTTCAGACTCCAGGGAACTGTTCTTAATATACACTTTAATTTTTTCCCTTTTATAAGCTCTAGTAGTCAGACCCTGAGGCACCCATCTCATTAGCTTTCCATTTAGGAATACACACATACACTTCCTATTCTTATTGTATTTCCAGAAATAACACTGTTAATATTTTATACTTCAGTATGTGGTGGCTTTGAATAGAGAAGGTCTTTTTTTATTATTATCAGTTAATACAATTACACATCAGTAGCAGGTCTCCCATACATCCCCATTTCCTTGGCAATGTCAGCTTTGTTGGGGCACAATTTGCTTGTGACTTCTAAAGTCCTGGCAAGCAAGTCCTGCCTGGAGATGTGAAATCTGTGGGGTGCCCTGTGTGCAGCACAGAGCCCTTCCCAGTGCTGGGGAGCTGCTGGGGCTCCTGCACCTTGGCATTTGCTACCAGCAGGCCCAGTGCTTCCCAAATCCTGTGTTCTCCACGTGTGCCCAAACCCTGTGCGTGTGTCCAGCGCTGGAGCCCCCCAGGGCCGGGCTGGCCAGGTCCTGGCAGGGTCACTCTTTGCCTGGGACCAGCTGCAGCAGCTCTGTCCTGCAGATGGGAATGGCTACAACATCCATCCCTTACCCTCTTCCTAGTCCTGGCACACAGGGAAGAGTTTGAGCGGAGTTTGTATTGAGAAATTGTGGAGGAATGCGAGTACGTTTGAAAAAACCACTGTATTTTGGAAAAGAAGTGCAGTACTTTTTAGTAGTTGTTGGATAGATATTTCCATACATTTAGTGACTTTTAAAAAACTGTTAGTTTTGTTAACACAGACTTCTATAGTCCTGTTCAATTTGTAAAATATTTAAATCCAAGGGATTTATTATCCCATTAACCCCAATGGAATTTATGTATTTAACTTCTATGACTCTTGAGATAAATTTACCGAATCCTTACTTTTCTATGGGAGACTGGGTCTTAAACTTCTTTTTTCTTCTACGTTTCCCTCCCATTTTCTTAAAAATATTTTCTTTTTTTGTGCACCTCAGAATGGCGGGGAGTTGCTCAGGCAAGAGACACAGATCAGCATATGCTGCTTCTGTCTGAAGTATGAATGGCTGAGCTACTTTGCAAGTAAAGAGGCTGCACTGCTGGCATTGGAAGTCACCTTTTAACAAGTTTTCCATGTTAATCTTGTAGTGATCTCAGTTTGACCAGTTCTAGAGGAGATAGAAAGCAATGACCTTGTGTGAGGAATTAAAAAATTTGCCAATTTTAAACAAAATAATCTTCCTTGTTAGATGATGTGTCCCTTAGGAACTGGACTGAAAACAATATCCTTACTGAAGGGCTGATGTTGCAATCCTGCTATTTCTTCAGCACGTAACTTCTTATCACTTAATCACCTTTTACATCTGCTTTGGGTTTTTTTCTTTTCCAGAACACACTAAAAAGGAATAGCTCTAGAACGGCCTTTTCTCTAGAAACAGAATTCCTTAGGTCACCAACTTATTCTCTGGCTGCAGCCCTTATTTTAAAATTGGGAAGGAAGAATGTCATAGTTGACGTGGTTTAAATCCAAATTTGCAATTGAGAGGCATTTTTCCCTCTCTGTGCCTTGTGGCTTCCATCTGGGAGAACCAAGAGGTATCTCTGACTTGCCATAAATGGGATAACTCTCAATTCTATATTCAGCCAGACCCTGAGCAGAGGAGATGATGATGACGCAGGGAGGCTGGGGAGGAGAGGAGAGGACTAGAGCTGGTTTGAGCAGTGGATCACTGTGGTTATCTGAACATGCACATTTCTCAGTGTGCTTTTGGACTGTCTTGGCTCCCATCTTTCTCTCTCTCCTGAGCACAATGTAAGCAGCTGTAGGAGAGTCTGAGATGACTGAGCAGTGCTGTGAGAAGGCAGCAGATGCTGGTCTTGTACAAGGCAGTGCTCATCTTTTCCAGAGCTTATTTCCTGCTTCTCAGTGACTCCTTGGGCTCTGCCCAAAAGCTGCTGGACTTGTTCTGTGGTCCAAGGGCACCTTTAGTGGCCCGACAGGGAGCTTTGCCACCCAATGGCAATGTTCTTGGTACTTGCACCAGTTTTTGGTGCACAGGGCGTGCACAGCCTAACACTGAGCTCAGGCAGCCTGTGCTGGCCCCACTGGGAAACATGGAATGGTGCTTTGTGCCTCTGGCTCACTGGGATCTCCCACCTGCTTTGTACAACAACCTGTGGGAACTGTGGGTCAAATGTAGGGAGACAGATCGTGTGTTTTCTTTTTTTATGCATGGGATTTTTTAAATACTGAATTCCTCTAAATAGTATTTGAATCTCTAGTTGTCTCATAATCCCATTTTGCTGTTTGTGACCATGCAGCCCTGACCAGCAGCTGTTGTGTTCCTGTGATCCCCCCATGAATCGGCTGGCTCTGTTCTGCTGTGGGCTTCCATGGCTAGCCAAATTTTGTAGTTCTTCTTTTTTTGTGGTTTCTTCTACCATGTAGAATCTTCACTTGTGAAGTTATTTTTCTTGAGGACACCCCCCTAAATTTTTTCCCTGGGATTCTTAGAATCAGTTATGAACAATTTGAAGAAGAAAATGAAAATTGCAAACCATAGTATAAATCAGGAAAGGTGAGCAGAAGTGATTAGGAGATTAATAAAACTCTGTGAGATACTAGAAGAATATTTAGAATGTGTCATTTTATATGGTTGAAAAAGTGAGCTAGAAAACATCAGAGTGGGATCTCAGAGGATTTTCCTTTTATGCCTTCAGTTATGACAAACAGTACTGGCTTTATCACACAATTATTGGGAACTTCTGCTTAGAACTTGGATTCTACAAGCTTAGTATGTCTGTGTGGCACAGAGTGATCTGAGCTCTGGGTAGTCATTTCTGACACCATTCCTCCCAGGATTTTACATCCTTTTGGTTCCTTGTGCATGTTTTTCTCCATTTCCAAAGCTGAGGTGGCCCCTGCTCAACCTTTGCCTCCTCACTCCAGCCAGCTGCCCTGTGCTCCTGGGTACCCAGCTGAGGAGCTTGATGCCACCTCTTGTGTCACCACAGGCAGTGAGGTCTGTTTAGAAAAAGTCATTGCTGCTTGAAGAGAAAACCTCACATGTTGCTGTGGTGTTGTGCATTGTTTTGTCTTTAAAAGAGTTGTATCTGTAGCACTAGGTGAATGGTAAATACATTATTGCTATTCAGATGTTACAGTGAAAGAACTAATTTATTACTTTAATTAGTTTGTAGTGTACTTTACATTATTGTAATATGCAATATTGAAATAATGAACTGAAAAAAGGTGTGTATGCATTCTATTCAGCACAGCAATTTAATAATCCACTTGGCAAAACCTCCTCTAATAATACATGAACTGTGAAATGTACTTGAAATGCCATTTGTAATTAAAAACTTTCAGAACCTAATGTTGGCAGTGCTTGTACTGCTAAAATGAAAACAGTTTTCTGGAACAGGCAATGGGAGAGCCAGGTTTCAGTGTATTTTCAATATTAGTTCAACTACTAGGATTTTAAAAAATATTTAAATAAAACATTTACTGTTGACACAGTAAAATATATCCTTCTGATTTGGAACCCATAGGAATGGAAGAATGCAATCAAGAGCACGTTAATTTTTTTTTTTTTTTTTTTTTTTTTTTTTTTTTTTTTTTTTTTTTTTGTGCAGTCTGTGCTCCCAGATTGCTGCTGTAGTGAAGCAGAATTATTTTTTGGGAGGTTTTTTTGTTCTCCAGACCTGCATGATCCTGCCTCTGGAGATAAAATCCCGATGAATGCAGCAGGCTTTCTTGGCACATGTCAATTGTAGGAATGCTGGCAGTTCAGCATCAGGTGGTCCCTTTTGACCAGCAGAGCAGCAGGAGTGAGGAGATGCTCCCTGCAGAGCTCGCCCAGCCCTGCTGCTGTCCCTGGGCAGCGCTGCCGGAGCTCTGGGTGCCAGCGGCGCCCGCGGTGCCAGGGTGGGGCTGCCCAGGGCAGGAAATGCAGGTCAGGCTCTGCTCTGCCCTGTCTCACCACCAGACAGAGTCCAGATCCTCATTTTTAACCTGTCACCACATGGACAGGACTGGTCTGGGAACCTCTCCTGCCACCTCTTGTGGACGTGGATTCCCCTGCCTGGCACACAAAGTGATCTGGGGCTGTGAGACTAGAAGTGCTCTCTAGCACAGAGGATTTTAATGTTCAAGTGTGGTTTAAAAAGTGAGATATACTGGTATTTGAATCACCTGGTTAATGTCTAATTTTTGATACTTCTTGCACTTCACTCTACTTCTGTTCTGTTAAGAACATTTTATCCTATATGATTTCAACTCTTCTTCTGGGAAAAGCCATGCCAAAAGGCCAGCCTACAGAATCACGGTCACATTTTATACGTATTCTGCATGCATTGCTTTTCTGGCTTTTACCAATGTTCCTTTTTTTTTTTTCTTTTGTTTTGTTTTTTTTTAGGGGAGGTGTTTGTTGCAATTATGTCCTTTTTTGTCACAATTATAAATTTTTTTGCAGGAAATTATTCTTCTTTTGCCCTAATGAAAAGGCATGGATTAGACAAACATGGGAGGGAGCAGGGATAATCTAAACTAATTTCATGTGCAGTATACAGAAAATAGTAACTGGGTATTGTGAACAAGTATGGTACAGGGAAACTCTCCTCTGGTATCCTTGTTACTAATTTTTCTGATTGGCCTTGTGCTCATACATTTAAAATCCTAACTAAAAAATGAAAAAGTAGATTCAGAATTGAAATTTTAAAAATGGAAAGGATGTTCTACCCCCTGAGTAAATATATGTGTTAGTAGTGATTTAGGGCAGAGTAGGGAGCATTGTAGGAATGGAGAGACACACTGAGTTACTGGCCTATCACTTCTGTCTGGGGACCATTACTGTGTGATTAATGCTTTGTCAGCTTAGTGAAGTTCTGAATTTGGTGCTTGGTTATGCTCATTTGTTTGTACATAACCTGTCAGAAACCTAGATTGTGCCCCAGTATTGATTTCTGACTTGGATCAAAAGGCTGTCAGGAAAGAGCTGCGTGAAAACCGCTGGAGAAGGTGATCATGGCACGTCACAAGGGTGGGTGTCACACACACCACACAAACTGCTGCTAATGGAATGGATTCATAGGGAGGCTTGAGATGATTTCAGAACAGATTAGTGTCTGTGTCTGCTCACTGCTTCAATGTGGTTTGCTTCCTTCAGTCAGTTGCCATTGTCCCAGACTCTCTGCAGGGTTTGTTCTGTTCTCCATGGGCATTTCCAGGCACTGGTTCCCCTGAAGCATCAGGGAAATGCAGCTTTTGTTGAGACCAGTTTATGGCCTCGCCATGCTAATGGCTTCAATCAAACAACCAAACAAGTCCCTGGTTAATAAATAAATGAATATCCAGAGAAGACCACGAGAGGATCAGGAGAGTTCTCAGACATGGAGGGAACTGAAGCTGCAGCATGAACTGCACCCAGTGGCACTGACCTCAGTATTGGAGAGCATTTGAAAGGAGTGGGAAGCAGGATGTAGGGAAATCCAGGCTTACAAAAAGCAATTTTTTTGTTACATAATCTGACTGTTACCTCATATCAGTTGAGAAAATCTGTGATGTTATTACAGAAGTTTAAAGCTCCTTCAAATGCTCCTGCAGCTTATCCCAGCTCCAATCTGAGTATGCTTTTTGCAGATTTCATTCACTGTTTGCTTGTTATTAGATTTTAAATCTTTCTATATATGGTTTTGCTTCAGTCTGTTTCAAAAGCAAGGTAGAAATGATTGCATGTTCTTCTGACTCATTTTCAAAGCATTCCTTTTTGAGTTCATTAGCGTGGCAAGTGAAGGGTAACTGAAACAATTTAGCATTTTATTTTAGATTCTTAAACCGCTAAACTGCATGAGCAGGCTGCTGCCAAAATTGCTACATGAAGATTTCAATTTTGACAGCCCTGGTGTCGCAAGTTTCAAGTGTGTGGGAAGCTTGATTTGGGTGTTGCAGCTGAGGCTGAAGGGACCTCTCCAGACCCCAAGGTCACTCCCACCCAAACAGGGTCAGGTACAGCTGGTGACCGTGTGGAATCCAGGTTTAAACAGCTCCACAACCTCCCTGGCCAGCATGTCCTAGCGTTCATCCAGCCTCTCAGTAGGGAAGAGATGAATGCATTGGAATTTCAGGGGTTTCAGTCTGTGCCTGTTGTTTTCCCCCCTGTCACTGAGCACCTCTGGAAGAACGGAGCTCTGTCCTATTTGCACCCTCTGCATTTTCAGGTTATTTTCATGTTATCACTTTGCCTGCACTCCATGAGAAGTCACAGCAATGTTCAGTCTATTGCAAAGAAAAAAGTATCATTGTTATTTTAGCAAGAAGCAGTGTAAGCATGGCATCATTCAGAGATGCAGCTCTCTGAGAATCTTGGACCATAGGGAGTGCTGGATTTCTAAACAGAACATATTTTATAAGCACAAACCAGAGGAATTAATAATCTGCACACACATCCAGTGAAACGCAGTAAAGGTGGAAAAATTATAAGCATTTTCATATCTTTGTATTAAAGTGCTGTAGTGTAGAAAACCAGCTGAAAAATGGCTGCAATGCTTGTTCCTTAGAGGAAGGCAGAGTTCTGCTAGTGCTTGACAAATCCATTACAAAAAGAGCTGGCAAGCCAACGAAAAGGAGACATCATTGATCCTGTAGAAAGCAGCGTGAAGCAGATGAGCACACAACTGCTCGTGACAGCCCCGAGGTGGATCGGGGCCCACGCTGGCTGGGACACTGCAGATGAGTCACTGCCCATGGCCAGGTACGGGGACAAGCTGTCTCCTTTAACCAGCACAGTCAGGACTGTGTCAGGAATGGATTTCTGGCACGCTGGGATGGGTGGGCCATGCCACCCCCAGGAAGATTTGTTAGGAAGTGTGGCAGGCCCTGCAGCAAGGGGTACAGGGAGCGTGGCCCTGTCCTGCTCTGCCGGGCAGCACTGCCTCTCTTCCCAGAGAGGAGTGGGCTGTCAGGCATGCAGGACCCCCCGGGCTCTGAGCAGGGGTCCCAGACTGGGCTGCACACTCTGTGCTTAGGGAGGTGAAGTCCCTGTCACTGCAGTGAGCCCAGGGTGCCCGTGAGCTGCTGTTACAGGAGTGCCTGTGCTAAAGGCTGCAAATGCCTCTGCTCTGTGACTCTTGGTCTCCATCCCTTCAGAGGTTCTAAGTGCTGAAGGGATATGTGAATTACTGAGATGGTTTTAGCAATTTTGCCTAAGACCTTTATGTGATTTTATTGCATATTATGCTATCAGTTGGGAACTGCACATGAACATGCAGAAAGGTGGTGCTTGCTAAATGGTTGTGTTGTTGATAAGATTATAAAACTTACTTTGTAAGCGGATTACGTGAGTTTCCTTCCCAGTCTCAGCTTGGCAGGATCAGTGTAACAGAGTCTGCTGCAGGACTGTCTCTTCAACTGTTTCTTCCAGGTTCTACAGTGGAAAGCACAGCAGGAAGAAGCTGCTAAACTAGAAGCTGCTGTAGCTGCCAGAAGAAAAGAAAAGGAAGATGAGAGAGAAAGGCTACAGAGAGAACAGGAAACCATTCGTAGAGCTCAGGATAAAGAGAAAGTATGAAAAACTTTTATACATTTTTGTATATATTAATGTGTACCACTGCTTCCAAAATCTATAGCTGATCTCATAGCACATGTATTCTTGTAAAGTATTATGTATTGATGTAGAGATGGGCAAATGGTTAGTCATGTCTTTCTCCTGTCCATTTTAGCTCTAAAGCTGCCTGATCTGACACACCACTTATGTTACGCTATTGCATTTCTTGGAAAAAAGAGCCTCAGCAAGTCACTGTGTCTCTGTCCCAAAACAAGCACAGAGGCACAGCGGGGTCTGACTGCACAGGTCTGTGCTTTGAGCAGCATGGCAGCCTCGGGAAGCTGCCAGTGCTGCAGCTGTGTGCTGCAATGCAGCAGGGGAGCCCGGCAGCACGGTGCCTGCAGCACAGCCCAGCTGCAGGGGCACCCCTGGGGGCTGCACACAGGGCTTGTGTGCTGACTCCTTGGGAAATGGCTTGGATGCAACTTAATAGGAACTCAGAAATGCACTGTAGTGAATAGAATACTTTAGAAAATCAAGCTGTGTCACAAGTATTTGTGCTGGCCTTTTTACCTAAGTGGTACGGCAGAAATCCGTGTGGTGGTTTCACTGAGATTTTGCCTCTGAGTCTGGTGGCACAGGGAGGGACATTCAGTGAGGGTTTGCTGCTTAGGTCACGAGGAGCTTTGCTGCTTCTCTTTTTGTTCCAGCTCGTTCTGTGTATTTGCCTTTGTACACATGATGTTTGTAATGGCAGGTGGCTCTGAAACCACAGGAAAGGAAGAGGTTTAGGGAGCCAGTGCTGACCCAACCACCACTAATATTCATTTTATCTGTAAATATTCTGGTTGTGCAAACTTTTCTCTTGCTGTGTGTAATGTCTAGATAGAGCAGCCCTCTGCCTATGCACAGATGGAATAGCAGCTGTTTGGGGTCAGCAGTCATACGTTTCATTGGAGTACTTTACATCCTAGATCCTTAAAAGGGCTGATAACCTTATACTGCAGCTGCTTTGCTGGGGAATGCAAGAAGAATGGAAGTGGTAGTCTTCAGACTGAGGTGGAAAAAATATTCAAATTAGTGTTCACAGTCTGATTTTACTACTTTTGTTGTGGGGGCTCCACATACTCTTGCTCTCCTAATAAATATTCTGTTAGCTCGCAGTGCTCTAAAATAGGAATTTTATTCTAAAATGATCAAAATTGGAATCACTAACGTAATGCTTTTCTTACTTGCTTTGTTCTCACTGTCTGGACTTTGGAATAAGTGTTAATTTGTTTGCTGTATGTTTTCAAACTCTAGCTGAAGAAATACTGGGCTGAGAAAGAGCTCAAGTGGCAAGAACAGGAGGAGGGAGATCTACAACATCTGGAGGAATTGAGAAAATTAATGGCTGAACAAGCAGCCAAAGACAGAGAAAGGTAAAAGAAATTAAATGTGAATACATTTAGTATCAATAGAATCTTATAATCTAATTTGCTTTGATCTCCTGACTTTCTTTTTTTAGAATAAATTGAGCATAAGAATATTTTTTTTCCTTCCTGTTTGGCAAATGCTTCAAACCATATAGTAAGGCTGCATCCTAGGTGATTGTATCCTAGATGCAATTTATTTCAGTTTGAATTAATTAATAACATCCATCAAAATTTCAGACCATTGTAAGCACTAAGCTGACTGACTATTCCAAGTACAGGAGATGGCCTGGATAGTGCACAGAGTTTCTAATAGATACAATAAAATGTTTTTTAAAAACTTTGCTATTATCCTGAATTGCTTTTAATCAAACTCCAGGGCCAGGGTGAGGGTGCTGCATCTCCCCCGTGCCCTCAGAGCAGCTCTGTGTGGGCTCACCTCCCTCATCCCACCTCAGGGCTCTCACACTTTCTCCCAAAACTCTCCTGGGCTACATGAACTACTACAGACATAGTAGTTCATGATTTCCTATTGAATATTTATGAAACAGTGTCTGAAAGCAGAGTTTTAATGAAAATATGCTTATCAAAAATTACACAAATGTGTACCTGCAATGCTACTAAAGGTACCTTTACTGAAACTAATCAGTTATGCTCGTTTATCAGCTGGTGATTTATTAAAACTTTACTTACTATGGTGCTTAAAAGCAAAATTAAGTATTAAGATATTTTGATTTTGAGGTTTTCAAAAAAATTACTTTACATTGAAGAAATAGTAGCTAAAATGTTGCTAAGTGTAATGGAGTGAAAGAGAATGAACAACTTTATTTAGATGTGGACAGGGTGAAATCAAAGCTTGAGTAAACATTGAAGCCAAGTATAAAAATGTATTGGAAGGGTGTTCCAACTTAGGTACATGGTGTGCAGTTGAGGATATATTTGCAAGGTGTCTGCCTTCCCTGGGTGTGGATTTCATAGCTGTGCCATTGCCTGCTGACAATGACACTCCATCTTTGTTAATGCTGGCTGTGCTCTCTGCAGCCTGTGGAGGATGGCAGCACAGCCAGAGAACAGGATCCTCGTGGTGCCCGGCTCTGCCGCCGCTCCCTGGCTGCAATCAGTCGGGATCACCTGGACTGCTTCAAACTGGGCACAGAAAGGCCACAGAATGCTTCAGTTTAGCACTGCTTTGTATTCCCCTGGGCAGGAAAACTGCCAGGGGCAGGACAAAGTGACCTTAGGCCTGCCCAAGTGCCCCCCAGTCTTCCTTCTTGGCTTTGCACAGAAGCTTCCAAAGTACTGAATTTCATGTTTGATAACTCTGGAGTATTTTAAAACATGTATCGCAATAGCTCAAGCAGAGTGAAAGGATTTCAGTATAAATTTTGTCATTTTTCAAAAAAAAATGAAGGTCTGCTTTTTATTAAATGTTCTCCAGATAAAAAGCAGGTTAGGCTTTTTCCCTGGCACAGAATGACCCATGAGCACTGCTCTGTAGCATTTCTCTGCCTAAATTACACCGGACACCATGAGAAACTGGAAGCCTCTCTGGGATACCCTCAGGCAGCCTTGTACCACGCTCTTGGGATAAATCTGTTTGTCCTGCTAATTGGTTATTGACACAGAGGTCTTCGCTAGCCACCAGCAAAACTGTAGGTTTAGTTCTGATTGTTGCAGTTTATAGCACAAGTTTTATACTCCTTTGAGCTTAATAAAATTTGGAGAGTAAGAAACTAACAATACATGTTTTATTGTCGTAGAAGCAGCTGTCTCATTTCAATTTCTCTAAAAGTAAGTTCAAATTTGAAGGGCAAAAGGAGGGTAATTCTCTAAGTTCAAAGCATGGCATTGGCAACTCCTGTAGAAGGACGGAAGGTGACATCCCAACAAATATCTATAGCTCCATAAGGAACAGACTCTGCACAATAGTCTAAAAATGCATGCAGTGAAAGTTGGAGCAGCACAGTAGTGCTGTGGGTAAAGTTCTGGAGTTACTGGTGTGAACCTCCAGCTTCTTCCTTTGAAAAAAGGGTGTAGGTCTCAAGGTTTTTTTTTCTTTTTCCAGTGACAAGACTGGGAGTGAGGTGTTTCTTTTAATGGAAAGGGTTATAGGAAAGATTTCTTCTGCCATACAGGGATGTGAAAGTACATTTCTTCTTGGCAAAGAAAATAGGGGAGAAAAAAAGAGTACCAGGGCTATATAAAGCATGCTAGAGAAAATCTGTGGTCTAGACATGGAATCTGAAAGGTTAGCCAAGTTGTTTAAAAGAACAACTGACCAACCAAAACCCACCAAGAAACAAATCAAAAAGCACAACTCCCCAAACTCCCCTTCTCCAAAAAACCAAAACCGAAGAACTCCAACAAAAAGAACACTTTGAAATGAGAAAGCACCTTTGTGTTTCTGGGGTGTTTTGATGAAGCCCCATGGCATCGTAAGGCGGGCCTAGAGAACTCGGGCAGTTTTGGAACTGAAATGGCAGCACAGAGCAGCAGAGTCCTGCCCATGGTTCCCGTGTGCTCGGCAGGGTGCAGTTCCGACGAGCCTTGCTGGAGAAGCGGCTGCTGCAGAAGAAGGAGCTGGCCCTGCTCCAGGCCCGGCAGGAGGAGGAGAAGGAGAAGCGGCTGGAAGCGCTCCGGCAGCAGGTGGGCTGGCCCTGGCTGAGGGGTTCACACGCACTGCCACCGGCACTGACTGCCCGGGCAGGCAGAGATAAAAGAGCAAGCTCTCAAAAGCAAATAAAGGAACGATGTAACAGGCACTTCAGGTCTGACCAATAGTAATTCTCTCCTCTTATAAATCCCGTGTCCTTTGTAGCTCTGACAACTGGAACATTATGACATCAAATTGTACTGTAGGAGTGCTGATATCTGAGAGGAGATAGAGAAGGTTTTTTTCCAGGTTGGATATGATTTTTCTTCTGTAATTTTTTCTGGGTTTTGTTTGTTTTAATAACCTAAGTCTGCCTTGAGTCTAAGGCAAGATTTATGAGTAATTTATATTCTTTTTAAATTCTGAAAACTTGCACACCTTGGATGACTTTTCTTCAGAGATATTTGAGTCTCTGAAACTTTTGTACATTGCTTTTAAAAAGACACCCATAAAATACTTACTAATGCTTCTAATGTCATAGTAAAAGTAGTGCTAGGGTATTTTTTTTAAATACTGCTGACTTTTGAAAGAGTAATTTTGCCTTAATTTACATTTTTGTATGTAATCTCCTTGTTTTTTTTCTCCAAAGAGGTTGGTTGGTAGTTATGATCTGTTGAGCTCTGCCCACTAAGTCAGTTGTCTTGCCAGAGTAGAAAATGCTTCTAGAAGGGCCTTTGCCTCTATTCTCTGTTTCACACTAATGAAATGGTGCTTCATAAAGCATGTACTTTGTTTTATGTTTATATGGGGAGGGGAAGATCTTTACTAGAGTCATTTGGCCTGTAGATTTGGGCAGCCTGTAAATACAAAGGTGACATTTTATTAAAGAGATGGATGAAAAAATTATCGTACTCAATTTAAAGTATTTTTTTCTGGTTTTAGCAATTCTTTGAATGGGCTTCCGACTTTAGCTATTTTACTCATGCATCTTTCTGTATTTTTCCAAAGTAGTATTAGCCTATATCTGAATATTTTAACACAAAGAAAGTAAACAATGAAAACAGATTAACTCTGGCATAATACAGTGTCTGGGAGTCTTTGATATTGATCTAGCCACAGAAAATTACACAGTTAAAGCAGATGAACTTCAGAAAAAAAAAAAGAGTTGTATTATTTGGGGCATATCACTCAATGCTGTTGCCTGTGACTCTGTAAAATTGTGAACTATCACCCTGAACACCTTTGTTTCCATTGGAAGAAAAAGAGGAAAGTCTGGACTTCCAGGAATTGGGGGTATTGCAGAATTTTGAGGCTGCTGGATGCTTGTAGAGAATGGGTTGGACGCTGGGGCTCATGCCAGTGTCTGTTGGAGAGCTCAGGGTGCTGTTGCTTCTCTCTCACATCCTTGCTGTGCCCAGGCTGTCTCTGCAGCTGGGACCCTGCGCCGCTGTTACAGGGTCACTGCAGAGATGGTGAATAATGGTGTTCTCAAAGGGTGTGCTCCTGACAGTGACCTGCTCTCGCCTCAGCTCTACATAGACAGAGTAATTGTGACTTTCATACTGTGTCTTTAGGTTGCCATTGTTGCAAAATTAGATCCAGCCAGAGCAGTGGCTGACACGGTGGCATCGAAAGCTCGGATGGGCATTGGAACCAAGGAGGAGTTTGAGCTGCAGCAGCCCCTGTTCAGGTTGCACACGTACACCCAAGAGCAGGTAACGGTGCAATCGTGCTGTGTAAATGAAACTGAACTAGCTGCACTCGTGTTTCAGGGCACTCAGGTTGCTGAGGAGGCTGCTCCCTCAACTTCAAATGCACTCCAAGAACATCTTGATATCTTTAAATTCCCTCAGTGTTCCCTATCTGCTCAGTCAGTGTATTTGCAATTATTACCACTCTGGAATTTGAAAATTATTTACAAGGAGAGAAGAGCCATGGTACAATTCTGCAGTGTAAAAGCTTTCTTTTGACACTGAATAAGATGAAATTTAACAATGTCTGTAGCTAAAGTTGTCCATCACTGCCCATTTTAAGACATTTTAAAGCTTCTCAGTTTGGTAATGGAAAGATGTGGGTTTTGTTTGGTTATCAAATTCCCCAAATCTGACCAATGTATGAGGTTCTGACAAATCTTAACTTAAAGATGCTTTGAACAAGTATATTTGGGTCCTATGTCTTAATTCTCAGCATGCTGTTTCTGTTTCAACTCCAGACAGGTTTGGTGCTGCTCAGGCTGCAGTATGTGATCCCTGCCCAGCACATCCCCGTGCTCCTTCCCAGTGCTGCAGGGGCTGTAGATCATGTTCCCAGCACTGGTGCCCAGCAGCTCTGGGCACTGGGAAGGTGATGCTGGAACTGGAAGCAATGTGTCGCTCTACCTTGTACTTCCAGTGCAGTCCCACTGCAGACCGTGGTACAGGGATTGGAAAGAGGATTACAAATTTTGTCAGATATACTTTTGACAAATTCCAGAAGTAATTTCCCTCAGATTAATTGTCATTCTGATAAATGGAAGTGGCACTGCCATGTAAGCACAAGGCGACACTGTGAGAAAAATCATAAAGGCATTTGAAGCACTTGGATTCTGTAGGAACAACCAGGAGGAGATTGGAGTCTGTGCTGCACTTGGGGCATGGAGAACATGGGGGAAGGCAGCAGCTCCTCAGGGAGCTTTTTGACTTCTGCTGATCATTGTTGTGGTTTCTTTAACAGGTCATTTCTGACCCCAGGCTCCGTGTGGAGCTCGCACTCCGAGAAGCTGGACTGCATAAAACACTTTATGCAAGAGAGGTTTTGTCAAAACTTCCACCACCAAAACTTCCAAGAAGAGACATGGAATCTACAGCTTTTAAAATGTAGAACCCGTCTCATCTGAGGGTCAGAGCAGCATCAGGGGTCTGGTCTGGCCCACAACATGCAAGCCTTAAATAAATTCCCTTTGGTTGTCCTAGAAGTGCTCAGTTCCCTGTGTCTGCAGCCATCCTAAAGCACTCCAAGCCTCCCTGAGCTGTGCTGCACACATGCCTCCTGCCTGGTGCGGGTCTGGAGGGGCTGGGCTGTGTGCTGGTGCAATGGCATTGCCCATGTCCCTTTTGACTGCGAGCTGGGACACCTTGCTTAAGGACTCCTGCACACAGCCCAGGCCAATCTGATGGGCAGCACTTCGAGCAGGAATTCTTGGGATTTAATTGGCAGCAGAAGTCCAAAATAGCTTTGCACATCAGTTACTTTAGATTTTATTAATAGATTATGTTTATGTTTGTTATTAGATTTTATTTGTTAGATTTTGTTGTATGAATAAATCCCACAATTTTGTTTCCAGGTTTCTTGAGAATTTGATTCTTTTAGTTATAAAATCTTCATTGCCATGAATGTTTCTAATATTCCTTGATTATAAGACGAAACTTAAACTTTTGTCTATATTCAGAAGGCAACTTGTTGCATCATATTTACTGCAAACCAGTCATTTAATTTCATATTGCAGATTCGTTTTTCAGTATAAATTATACATTATAAATAGAGCTAGGATCTTTATTTCTTTATTTTCTGGTGTGGCAGACTCCTGAGAGTGAGCACAGGGTCAGCCCAGGAGCAGCATAATCTCAGTGTTGCAGCTGAGTTTAGTGGGGAAATGCTGCAGAGCCTGCCCTGAGCTGGGGGAGTGATGTCTTCTGGGCTCAGTCTTGGTGTGCTTGTGCTAAAATTACAATTCTGTATATATTTGTGCTTTTCATTTTGGTATCTCCTTTGGGGTAACTTGTTATTTTTAAAACACACCTGGCCACCTCACAACTGGCTGGATATTCCTGTGGGGAGACCAACAGTGCTCTGCTGTGGGGAACAGACTGGCTGCAAGACAATTCCCAGAAAGGCATCATCCCAAACCTAGGCAGTTGATTTTTTTTACCTTGCCTTTAAAGGCTGATCTACAAGATAAAAAAAATTGCACCACTGAAATTGAGATGATAGTTGTCATATTTTATAAATGAAAGATGTTAATGAAAAAGAAAGTTTAAAGGGAACAGGCATTGGTTTTGAAACAGCGGGCACAGATTTTTAGGCTGAGACTTGTGGTTGTTTTCATGTGTCATTTCTCAGGGTCGAGACTGAGTAGTAAGTCTATAGAAGACTGGGCTACCTCAGTGCAGCGATAAGTCAGGGCCTTTAGTGATACAGTGAGGCCAGAATGAGGATTTTGGGAGGGGGTTTCACAAAACAGTGGAGCGTGGAGAACATGCAGGTCAGTAAAAGGGTATTTTGCACAGCACAACCAAGGCTGCTCATGCCAGGAGAGCTCTGCAGACCCCTTTGCTGTTCCCCAGCCTGGCCAGACACCTCTTCCCTGCTCCTGTGGGAAGGAGGTGGATGTTTCACCTACTTCATAATCCTCACCTTAGCATTGGTCACAAGAGCTGATCAGAACCCTTCAGGAAATGGGGATGCTTATAATGACATTGGTTTACATGATAAATCTTTCTACACTTAAACAAAAAAAAAAAAAAAAAAAAAAAAAAAAAAAAACCACCAACCAAAAAACAACAACAACAACAAAACAAACAAGCAAACAAAAAAAAATCTTCCAAGTCACACACATGAAAATAGTAATTTAAAAAATGTTAATGATAAATAGGCTTCTCAACCCACACCTCTTGCAGCCCTGCTTTGTGGGTTTGGCTGGGTAGGGGTGGCAGTTCAGAGCTCAGCTGTCTTTATGCCAGGGATGTAGCATGGGCAGTTCACTCTCAACCATACTTTTGGAAAGCTTGATGAGAATTTCTCTTTGAAAATTAAGTTATTTGGTTTCAAGATAGACTATGTATTTGGGAATTTTGCTAGTGAGTAAAGTGTCTTTAATGTCAACCAGTGCCTGAAGGTCAGGTCCTCAGCTGACCATGGCTGGGTGCTGTGGTGTCCCCCTCGTACCCAAACTCCGGCATGTTAGTGACATCTTTAAATACCGTAGGAATGAAAATCTGAACAGCCTTTTTAACAGCAGTAACAATAATGGTCACAAATATGGATTAATTTTTCATTTACTTAGGTTTTGACTTTACGCCCAAAGCAAAGGGATGTCCTTCCTGGAAGATCGCTGTGGACAGGAGTGACCCTAACAGGACAGTCCTTTACGGCGGCTGGAGCCAGGAGTGAGGAATCTGCAGCTCTGTTCCACAGCCTGATCTTGCTGTCAGTGCAGATGGTGTCAGTGCGGTTCCAGCCGGTGTCCGCTGGCTCGGGC
>WBNO01006914.1:120966-136219 GCA_013400575.1 Peucedramus taeniatus | reverse complement strand
GCCCCGCCGGGCCCCGGGCGGAGCGGGTCCTCCTGCCCGGCCCTCACGGCCGGAGCCGGGAGCTGCGGCCCCGCTTCCCGGGCTCTGCCCCGCCAACCCTCAGGGGCTGCCCCAGCACGGCCGGGACGTGCTGTAGGGCCGGGTGGGGCGTGAGGGGAGCAAGCTGTTGGTTTGTCCAGCACTAACTCAGGTCTTCTAATGCAGACTTGGGTTTTATTGAGCTATGAAATTTGCTTTAGTGTCCTTTTCTAGATAAAATCATTAAGGATATGTGTTTGGCTCTCTGACACAGAACGGGACCCTTAGGGGGGGTTAAGCCCGTGTGTGGGGAGGAGGTGGAAGCCACACGACTCACCTTTGAGGCCACACAGTCCACACAGCGCAGCGAATGCAGTGGACTCCATCTCAATATTCCTCACGCCAGCCTCATAAGCCCTCCTTAAGTACTCCAACTTTTTTTCACTGGAAAAAGAGCATAATGCACCATCTAATCTCCCCTGACCTGTAAAGGAAGCAGAGAACTGTCACTGTTGGCCTTGCATGGTGTCATGGGGCACAGGGCATAGGTGCAAATGGTAAGTCCAGCAGTGCCCACACTCTATCTGAGACCCACAAAGTTTTCCTGTGAGCAGCTGGTTAATTCGTATTCCACTCAGTGTTAAAGCCAGTGGGATGTGTCGCTGTATAGGGGAAAGCATGACGCAGGTTCCAACATTGGTAAAAGGTCGAGGCAGCCCTCAGGTGGGAGGTACCAGCGGATGCTGTGGGGACCGGCCATTGCTGCATATCAGCTGTGATGGTCTGCCAGGTTAAATCCCAGAAATGCCAACTGACTGCAGAAGAGGTACAACAAGAATGTTGTGCAGAATGGGAGCACTGAGGAGAGGAAACCCCTTTGATGTGAGTTTAATTTTTCTGCAGGGGCTGCTGTGGATGGAAGCTGGAGCTGCTTGCAGAGGCATTCCTGGTGTGGGCAGCACCGGTGCGGTTGGGGAGCTGGTCCCAGGGCACTGGTGCTCGCCTGCTGCAGCTCCAGGCACCGCTGCAGGCAAGACTAACAGTGTGTTCAGTGAGGCAGCCATCCCGACCTTCTCCTCCAGGCCCTCCAGGGGCTCTGGCTGTCCTGCTGTGTGCTCAGAGCAGACCTGTGCCCCGAGCAGCTCCTCCTCTCGCAGTGTCTGAAGACCGTGGGGCAAGCAAATGCTTACCTGCAGCTGGGCCAGCCTGGACTGCCCTTCAGTTTATTGCTGCTCCTACTTTAATCCTCTCAAATCGCTTTTTGTTTAAATAAAATATGGACTTGAGCAATACACAGATGGCTGCATCTGCAAGCAGACCTAAAGGTTTATAAATAGTGCTCAGATTATTAATTCTTCATTTATTACGTTTCATCTACTCTGCAATCTGCATTTAATTTTGCAAAGGAAATGGTTCCAGAGTAACCAAAGTTTGTTTATGGAAATCTCACAGGCAACCTAATGTTTTCCTAGTGTTTGGTAGTTCTGAAGTTACCGTCTTGCTGTAGGGGAACAGCTTGGTGGCAAACTCAGCAAAGTGCAAGCAGAGGTACTGTGTGTTCCGAGGGTGCTCCCTGCTCTGCCTGGGCCCCCCCGCACCATGTGGGTCTCTGCCTGCAGCCCTTCTGGGGCCTGGGTTCCTGGATAGCTTTGTCCATGGAAGAGTGGAAAGAGTTGGCATTATGTGTGGTAAGGAAGGACAGACAGAGCTGGTTTTACCTTCGTAGAAGTCGTAGGTGCACATGGTATGGCCAATGAGAGTGGGGAAGTCGGGAATGTCCCTGCTGCAGGCGAGTAGCTCCTCTGCAAGGTCCTTGTCCAGCTCGGTGCTCCGCACCACCACATCGTCCAGCACCACCTGCTCAAATCGTGGCTGGAAGGAGGAGTCCACGGCCGTGTCAGTGATCACAACAGACCCAGCCTCGATCCCTGTGGAAATGGAAGCTGAGGCTGCCAGAGCTCATAACACCTGTGTCCTGCTGCCAACCTTCAGCACAGTAGGAAAATCTCAATAGATCTGTGTGTGCTTGTGGGGCTCTTCTTTTCAGCGAGTAAAGAAGATGTCAGAGAATAATTGAAATTCATGAAGTAGCACATGTATAACTAAAATCAGCACAAGATAAGTGATTGTGAGAATGTGCTGAGTGACAGGAGTTTAGCTGCTTCTGGCTTGCAGAGATCGTGTACCCCCTACCAGCTTGTGCAGGCAGGGGCAGCACCACTGCCTCAGTCAGGGGACATGGATTCATTTGGGTCACCACTGATCTGTGTTAGGAAAGTGACACATGGCTCTAGTGGAATCAAGGCCTTTGTACACTCTGAGGATGTGCACTCTGCCAGGCCAGTCGCTACAAGTTTTCTGGGTTTGACCCAAAACAAAATACCATGTGTGATATTTAGAGACCTCAAAAAATGCTGAAGTTCAGAGCTGCATGACCTATTGCTGAGGGTTCTTTTTAATAATAGCTGTTTTGCTCTGAAGAAAGACCACAACTCGCTTACCTAAGCCCCCGGAAGTACCGATGCGTATAATAGTAACGTCGCGGCATTTTGCATGGTGCAGCAGTTTGATCAGCTCATGAAGCATAATGGAAATGGAAGGGATGCCCATTCCATGCTGTTGGAAAGAGAGAAAAGAGAAACATCAGTCCCCACGAGGCTGCTGCAGGTGACAGGTACGTGACTGCAACAAGCTCATGCAAACAAGGTTTATGCTGTGGCCTCTTCTGCTGATGATGCCAACAGCAATTTTTTGAGGGGGAAGAGACATCTTGGGGTCTTTTTAGTCTGTCCAGGTGAGCTGTCTAACCTCGTCTCCTCCCCTCAAGGCTTTAAAGGTTCTCCAAGTTAGTAGAGCTGGTGTTCATCCCTGGGGACCCTGTGTGGGCACACAGATGGTGCCTGTCCTTCAAGGAAAGTCCACAAATACATCCCAACATCTGAATGCTTCCAGACCTTCCCCATGCATTGCCAGTCCTTACACCATGTGCTGACTCGCACTTTTTTGTGTCCTGCTTGTGCTCTGGGAGTGGTGAATTTCAGTGAGAACAACCTGAGCCTTCACTTCTCCATGTGCCTTCCAGCCTGTCCTCACGCCACACTGGAGCATCTCGGCTACATTGCTGGGCACAAAGGACAGTGGAAGGGTTTGTGTCTCTCGGTGAGGACAGGCTTCAGGGTCAGGTGTTTGCTGCATACCCTGCAGGCTGTCTGTCCCTCTTCCTGGCTGACATTCCCTGCCCTGCTGCCCTTCTGTCCCCAGCACCTGCCTGGCTACCGACACCCCACTGCTGGCACCGGCTTGTTCCCATCCTCCATGGACAGTGCTGCCCCACTCCCATCTCTGCTGCTGCTCCCCAGGGCTGGCAGATGTTCTGCAGGCCTGGAGCTGCTGGGGCTTCTGCTGCATCTGTCCAGTGCTCCGTTGCTTGATCATCTGTCTTCTGCTCCATTGCTAGACCAACATCCTTTTCTTAGCATAACTTTTAAGTACAAAAAGTGTTTGGTGCTGTGGAGTTTGGTTTTTCCTCTTGAAAACTCCTCACATTTTTTGGGTTTTGCTATCATCCTCAAAAACCTGAAGGAAGCATGTATGGAAACTCCATTGATTAAGGTACACAGCCAGTTTTTGTGTTGCTTTGTGTCCTCTCTCTTGGCTGTGAGACCAATGCTCTGTTTGTCTTGTATCATCTTTTAAATATGAAATCTTTTTGCATGTTGTTATTCTGGAACATCAGCCTGGCTTATTCGCCGATGCCTAAAAAATTAATTCTCACTGTAAATATTCAGAGCTGAAATCTGTGTTCCTGCCCCTGTATGTTTGAGCTCAGTTGTGTTCCTAAGCAACTTGCAGAAATGTGATGTTGGCAGCAGCTCTGCATGATGCTTCTCAGGGTGCCTGTGTGCTCTGCCCTGTGTCCCCTTCTGCACTGGCCAAAGCTGGTGCATGGCCACAAGCTCAGTGAGGATTTGCTTCTGGCCGTGTCACTGCTGCTGCCAGGCTGGGGAACAGCAGATCTTGTGGCAGTTCTCCCCCTTGGATCCTCTCAGATTGATTCCCTCTGGCTTGATTCCCTTGGTCAGGATTGGTTTGGTTTTGTCAGAGGGACGAAACATGAGCTCTGTTGTGTGACTGATTCCATCTGCTGTGAATCACACTTCAGACTAATCTTGTGCCTGAAGAAATGGCATCAGGACCAAGCTTTTGGGTGTGAGTGCTCCCCAGCACAGCCTGTGTTTGCTTTTTCCTTTGTTCAGTGCCAAAAATCCTGCTCTAAAAGAATAATAAATAATAAGGCCAGCTTTTTCTTTTAGAGCTTGTATCAATGTAATACTCCCAGCAGTGTTTCATAGTTCATGTGTGGTGAGAAGTGGTTTTGCCTCCCAAACTGAGCTGAGCAGAACACGTGCTCATCTGTTGTTAATGCGGCCCTTTCCAAATGGAGAGTGCAGGTGCCGGGGAATGCTGTTCGAACAGGAGCAGCTTTGCCGTGGCCGAGGTTGCACTGGTGGTAGTGGCTGAGCAGTGAAAAGAGGAAAAGAGTCTGCTGGTGGGTGCTGGAGGAGGCCAGGGCACGTGAGGGAGAGGTCGTGCCAGCCCTGTGCCTGTGCCAGGGCAGACGGCCCCCGCGCTGTCCGGCTGAGGGACCCGGCCAGCAGCAGCCCCAGCCGGCCCCGAGAGCGCGGCGCGGAACTCACGCTGATGGAGAGCACGGGCCCTGCCCGGTACATGGCGTAGCGGTCCGACCCCGCGCAGATGTCAGCCACGTCCTCCCCGGCGCCCGCCAGGCCCAGCTCCCGCTTCATGAACTGGGCAAACGCCCTCATCCTGTTCGGGCTGCCGCCAACGCAGACAAACTGGAAATAAAATACCGGCCTGTTAGTACTTAGCTAGAGCAAGTACCGCGAGTCAGCCTGCATGCGGCGGTGGTGGCTGTGCCAGGCACATCTTCCCAGAGAAAGCAGCAGGATGCCCCTTCCTCACCATCAGTCAAGGAACATTGGAACACCTCAGGGTCACAAAACCAGAAATTAACACAAAACTCAGGCTGTCACTCTGGCAGGGAGGCGATTACCCTGGGTCTGGGCAGCCATACAGCTGCACATACTTGGGTATCAGCCCTAGGCAAGAAAATCTAAAATAATTCTGTAAATTTGAGCTGGTAGTATCACCACTGATAGCAAAGCAAACCCAGATGTTGGAGGACCTCATTGGTTAATTTATTCTATGAACAATGCTGACTGCAATTAGTGAGCATTGCTGATGGCACAGAGGCCATCAAGTCAGGGAGTAAAAATGACAAATTTTACATATTAAAGGAAAATATGCTTGCTGAAGGTAGGAGGAGGATGAGTGTGCAGCTGCCAGGGCAGTGCTGATCCTGCTGCCAGGGTGCAGGGCAGCAGGAGCCCACGCTGTGCTGTGCAAGGCTGCTCCAGCCCTGGGCACTGAGGCTCTTCCCCCGCACAACTAGGGAAAGACTCTGGTTTGAAATGAAAGAGGATGCCATCATGACAAGTCAGTTTTGACAGCAGGTCTCAGCCAAAAATGATTTGACATTCTCCTTCCCTTGTCTCTAGCAGATGATGATCAAGATGCTTTGGACAAATGCCTCCTCTGTCTGTTCTCCAACATGGGGCCAATATTAAATCAGGTTTTATAGAGCTGCAGGTTTTTAAAAGGATAGTTTTCTGTTGTGATTTCTGCCCAAAACAAACAAGGACAGCCAGCCTCCTTGCCCAGGCTGCTTTGTCTGCAGAGTCCCTTAGCTGAACAGCCAAACCCCCCCCCACGGGAGCTTTAGCAGCAGCAGGGCCCAGCATGGGCTGGTAGCACCATGGGATGCACAGCTGGAGAGCCTGTGCAGGGGGGAGCTGCTGCCTCACTTTTGGACCTGCTCTTTACCTTTATGTCCCCAAACATTGCTGGCAGGTTGTGTGTCTTCGTTCCCAAGTCCAAGTGGTACAGGACGTCCTCCTCCATCAAGTCCAGGTGTGGGTTTTTAACAAGGACAAGCCCACTCCTGCAGGGAGACAACGAGATGGGCTGGGGTACCAGGCAGTGCCCACAGGGAGGGGGACAGGCAGAAGTGGGGCACAGAGCAGCCTGGAAGCTCCACAAGGGTACACACAGCCCTGTGTTGGACAAGGGATGGGACAGGGACAGGGGACAAGCCAGCTGTGTGTGGTGTTTGGACCGGCTGTCTTTCTGCTCCACGTAACCTCTTTGACACATCTGTTATTATATCTATGTATTTGGCAAAAAATATGTCTCAGTATTTATCAATTTTGTCAATGGCTACCTTAGCTCTTTCCTTCATAGGGTTTTGCCAGCAATGTCCAGGGGTGATATATTGTGCTATTTTCTATGTGACAGTTTATTAAGCTCTTAGCAAATCAAGATTTCACACTTGTCCCAAAAAACTGCCTGGCAGGGTGAGTGCAGACACTGCAGGCAGCCAGAGGCCAGCTTGCTGTCTCTTTCCACCTGCTGTAAGAGATGGGAAGCAACTAACTAACAATGCAGGTTAGTTTTATAAATGAGGCTTGAATGAAACCCCGATAACATTTTTCTTCTCTTATTAAAACAAATTCAGATGTTCCCCTGTTACTCACCCCGAGTAACCTGTTGTTTCGGTCATAGCAGCTCTGCCAGAGTCAGCCCAAAGCGATACCCTGCCAAAAAGGTAAGGAAAACACCGCCTGTGTCCTCAGCTGTCGAGGTTTAGAGCTCAGAAGAGGTTTCAAGGGGCTCTGCAGGGAGTTAAATACCTCCTGTGCTTTGTGCAGCTCCCCAGGTCAACAGTGGCCAGTCCCCCCCCTCACCCGCTCCTGTGTTCGCTCAGGTGCCAAGATTCCCCCTTGGCTGGCATGGCTCCTCCCAGACTGGCTTTTTGGGCAGGTGCGTCACCAATAACCTTGACTGGCAGCCCTAGGGCCAGGGCCAGTGACCTGCTGGCCCTCTGGCCAGTGACGCTGTGCCCTCTGGCCGGTGTGGAGGGCACCGGGCACGTGGCTGCACATGTGCACCCTGGGGAGATGGTTTGTCTGAGCTGGATGTTGCTATGCTCTCACCTTGGGCTGTGTTCCCTTGGCCTTGGGGACTGAAGGACACTGACAGCCTGCCCACTGCTGCTGGCCTGGACACTTCTGCCAGCTGAGCCATTCTCTGGCCCCAGTAGGTGCAAATCCAAAACATCCCTGCATTTGTCTGGGTGCACAAAACCGGAATTTGGGCTGCAGCCAACCTCCAGCCCTGCTCAGAACAGCTCCGGGACCACCAGCCTGGCCGGGGGAGGCTGATTTCACTCTCAGCAATGGCCAGACAGCACTGTTGGCTCTCATGGTCCACCCAGCCCCGTCTCAGGCCGGGAGCCTGTCAGAACAGTGTGCAGTGTGCCACGGGCAGCCTTGCACAGCTCCCAGTCCAGGGCAGCCAAAGCGCTTGTGGGGCTGCTGGACGCGTGTGTGATGCTTCTGCAGGAGCAGGAGGAGACAAGAGATACTGGTCCTTCTTCCTGTCCCAATGACAGGACACTGCCCTGGAAGATATTTCAGGCAGCTGCTGGAGGGGCAGAATCTGGCATTTGCTGTGGGCCTCTGGGAATTGTCAATGGAAGCTCTGATAATTAGAGAAGTGCCAGGTAATTAATTACTGGGTGAAAGCACATTGTGTGGGGCTCAGTTGCACCCTGCATTCAGGCAGTGACATAGTCCTGCTTTCCTAATGGGAAAGCATTAAAAAAACCTGTTGTAACTGAGGAAGCCTTTCCCTGAGCAAATTCCCATCTTGCTACTCATCCAAACCCTTTAAATTGCAAAATCCTGTATAAAAATAAGCAAACACTGCAAGCCAGTGGCCTGGGAACATGTAAATTGGGTACCTTGCCCAAGATAGGGTCAGGATAGCTCTGAGAAGGGGAAGGAGCAGAGCTCTCAGGGATATTTCAGGCTTGCTGGAGTCATACCAAAGGCAGGCTGGAAGGATTTCTCTGCTCTGATGAAGTTCTCCCTCCCTGGATGCTGTTCACATATGCCTGCCAAAAATGACTTATTACTGACGCTCCACAGCACTCCTGAAGAATAAGGATCTGGAGACTCTTCTCCCTTTCAGAAAGCACCAGATTTCTGCGAGGAGCACAGAAAAAGTTTCCTTGGGGCTGCACACATCTTCTGCCTGCCGAAATCACTCGGTGTGATTGCTGTGGTTTCAGGCACATAGTGGATTGTGTAGTGGGCTCCGTGCAGAGCTTCCAGTTGTGTCCAGTGAGAGTTACCTGATCTGGGGAACAGAAGCAGAAGGTTTGCTGCTGTTTGCCAGAGGCGGCTGGGAATGCTCTGGGGGAGGTGGGATCAGGCTGAGACTTCCTGTGCATTCTCCTCCTTCTCTGGTCTTGTTTGGTGGAGGAACATGAGGCCCTGGCCCTGCACCCACCTCCAGCATGGCTGGGCAGGGCTTTCATCGGGGAGCAAGGGTTCAGCAGAATGGTGGATGGATGGGTGGACAGATGGACAGACAGCTGGACACCTGAGTGACTCTGTGGCAGGGCATGAGCATTCCCACACGCTGCCTGGGCTGGTGAAGGCAGTGCTTCCGTGTGTCCCCTCTCTCTGCCTGCCTTCCATGGCAGAGTATTTCTGGCCATACCTGGCAGGGTCCAAACCTGCATGGTTCAAACCATCCCATGATAAAACAATTTTCCCAAGCACATGGACAACTTCTTCAATATTTTCTTAGGAAAAATAGTGTTCCAGCACAACTAGCTGGGACATCCCTGCCTGGTGGTTAGCAAAGCCCCTGCCCTGCCCTGCTGCAGCCTGTGCCCCTGGTGTGCTCAGTCCCAGGCAGAGACCTCCCCTGTGCTGACAAAAGGGGCTCGATTTTGGAGGGTGTCCCTGCTGAGTGAGCAGGGACAGAGTCCCCTGGAGCCACAGCTCTGTCTGGAATGTCAGGCTGAGAGCTGGTGGGCAAGCAATGTTCCTGCTGTGTTTGTCCTGCTGTGCCCAAGGTAAAAGGAACCAGTGTGTTCTGTTTAAGTAAACATGATTGCACCAAGGGAAGCAGTTGGCTTGTGTTTTGGCTTTGTGACGTTGAAGAGAAGGGACAGCAGACACCACCATGGCCATTCAGGTTTCAGGGCCTGTCTGGCTCAGGTCAGCTCCCTGCCTGGCCAGGACAAACAGTCCCTCACCTTTGGTTCCTTTGTCCATGATTATTTTTTGCATGGTTGTTCTTCTTTGGGATGGCTTTCAGTGAATCCCAAACTGAAGTGTGGCTGTTCTTTTCCTACCTCTCCTGCTTACCATGGCAGAGGTGGAAGAATGGAATGGAATATAATAACACAAATAGAATAGAATAGAATAGAATAGAATAGAATAGAATAGAATAGAATAGAATAGAATAGAATAATGGACTAGGATAGCATAAAATACTAAAATAAAATGCTCTCAGTTGAAAGGGACCTGCAGTGCTGATCTAGCCCAAGCTGCCTGCCTGTTTCTCTTCCTCAAGGGAGCATGGGGAGGTGGGGATGGTGAGAAGCAAAGAGCACTGCCCCAAGTGAGTGTTTGTTTGTGCCTGATTCAGAGCTAAATCCAGCCTCTCCAAGTGCCAGGCAGTGGAGCTGTTACCATATGTGCTAGAGGATGACAAATAAAGCACGATGAAGTATACGGCAGAATAACATATGGCAGTGTAGACAGGCTCTCGGCAAGGGAAGAGCTGGGGAGAGCCAGCGCTCCCCGCGCCCATCCGACACCTCTTGTCATGTTAAATGCTATTTTAGAACAGACAGCGATGGCAGCCTGTGCGCGGCAGGGAGCTCGCACCCGCCGCGTCCTGCCAGGGCTCTGCAGCCTTGCTCCCAGCGAGCCCCGGCAGCTCCTTCACCGCTCGGCTCGTCTCTGCCTTCCCTCCCGCTGCTGCTGCAGTCCCTGGAGCTGCTGATGGGTGAGGTAGTCCAGCAGCCTGGAGCCCAGCCCTGTCTGTGGCCGCCGGGCCGGGCTGGGCAGGAGGGGCAGGTGGTGGCCGTCGCAGGAGCGAGCTCCTCCACCACCACCCCGGCAGGGCATGCGAGCCTGTGCTCAGCCTCATAGCTCTGCTTCAGTGGCAGAGAGCTGAGGAACATTCACAGTCCCAGGGATATCTTGTGCATTCCCCTGGCGATGATTGCTGGCAGTCGGCATAAGGGAGCAGCAGAAGCACCGGGGAGTGTTTTACCTGACAGGAGGAAGGCCATGTGCCAGCAGCACAAAGATTTCCTGCTCCCCTTACCCGGCCTGTGCTGTGGAGCCAGGAAAGCAAAATGTGGATTTTTATCAGCTGTTTGCTCTGGCTCCATGTTTTGCCTTGTTTATTACTGGTATAAAGCTGCTCTTGGCATTGGGAGCAGACAGTAAAACACTCCCCAAAGGAACCAGGCTTCACAAACCCTCGGGGCACTAGAGTAACTGCAGCTTGTCAGGACATGTTTCCCCTGAGGGGAAGCACTACCGCAAAGCCATTTATTTCAGGCAGAAATCAGCTGCCTGACCTGTCGCTATTCAGGATTTATTCAGGAACTGCTGATCTGCCAGTCCCCTGTCGCCCCACAGGAGGGGCTGAGAGTGCTGCTGCTCCACTGTAGGAATGTTCCTTAGAGTTGAGGACAAGTCACTCTTCCCACCATTCCCTCTCTGCAGCCTTGCCCATGGCAGGTGGGATTCACCCTGGGAACAGGCAGGGATTTGCCTGCCCTGCCCCAGGGCTGCCAGGGCAGGCAGGGGGCTGTGCCCACGCTCTGGGCATCCTGCCCCGCTGGGCTGCCCAGGAGCTGAGGACACCAGGGTGGCAGCCACGCATGTCTGCCCTGGCAGGTTCAAGGAGCAGCAGGCTGGCCCCGCACATGCCTTGGGAAAAGGGTTCTGCTTAGGTTTAAACCCAGTTTCTGGCTGGGGTTGGTGCTGGCTTGCTGCAGGAGCAGGGGCCTGTCCCGACTCTGCCTGGCTCCACATGGATTGCTGCTGCCCATCCTGGACTGACGCCTTCCCTGGCCCCACATGGATCCACTTCAGCAGGAAATGCTGCTTCTGGCATCTTGCAATTCCAAGGCTGAGTTCCTTTTGTGCCTCCAGGCAGGATGAAATTGATGAGAAGGAAGATGAACAGTGGGGCAGTTTGGCAACAGGGACCTCTCATCCGCTCTGGTGTGGGTTCCCCCTTGCCTTCCTCCATGCTGCTTTTCATTCCATTCACACTGCAGGGGTGGGGGAGCTGCTCTGACCCTTCCCACCCCACAGGGATGGGTGAGCTATTGCCTGCTGGGAGTACCCACAGAGGTTTGTGTAAATGCCCAGTTTGCTGTGACAGAGCAGGGATGTGGCTCCAGAGACCGGCTGTGGTGGGAGCAGACACAGAATTGGCAGTGGAACCTGCAAGTGAGCCCCTCTCTGCTTGATTCCTTCCTTCCTGCCCAGTGCTTCTCTGCTCTCCAGGCTTTGAATCCAGATGGTGCCTGGGTTTTTTTCTCCCTTTTTCTTTTATTTTTCTTGCACGGGTATTTTTATCCTTTTGTCTTTCACTCTTTGGGCTTGTGGGTGCCTGTTGTAGCCGCTGATGCCTGTGGGTATAGGCAGGAGGGAGGGCTGGGAGGAGATTTCAGCCACAATAAGGCAAATGATGCAAGGCCTGAGCACAGTTCATAAAGCCATGCTGCTTGTCAAGCCAAATCACGTCTCAGAAACAGGACAAGGAAAAATTTCCCATCAGGAAACATATGGGGGCTTGGGTGGCTGAGCCCCAGCACTGTGCCTCCCAAAAGCTGTCCTCCTGCCCATGTGCCCCACACTGATGGAGTGCCCACAGCTGGTGCAGGGCTGGAGCATGGCAGGACGTGGTCCTCAGCCCTGGCAGTGTGGTGGTCTTGGTGGCAGCTGCTGCGTCACCTCATGTGCTGGATTTGCCAGGATCTGAGCTCACTGATCTGTTCAGACACTTTCCTGCACTCCATGGGGGATTAGGGACTTCCATGCAAGGGCAGACTTACACTGGCCCCACTGTTTCAAAATGAAGCATCCATACCCTACTTTATCCAACTCTATTGCGATGGAAACAGCTGAAAGGAATAAATGCCGGTTCCAGAAGAGGCACTTAGTTCTGTTGGTGCTGGCTCTGCATTTCTGTGCCCTGTGGAGATACATGGAAGACCCCAGCAAAACCATCCCTGCCTTTCCTCCTTCTTCCCTGCACCCAGCTAAACTAAGAAGGCTTGAAGTTTGGCTTTTTTCCTTTTTCAAACAATTCCTTTCTTTTTCCCTGTGTTTATCATATTTTCTGTCCCCGCGTCCTTTCTCCTTCTCCTCCAGGAAGGCTGGAGAGGGAGAGTTTGTCCTGCACCTCTCCCTGACCTGCTGTCATGCTCCACCAACATGGGAGACTGAACCCCCAGGCACAGGGCAGGGAGAGACCATGGAGCTGGAGACAGGTGGGAGAAGCATGACAGGGGTTAAAAATGATCACATGAAAATCAAAGTGGTCTTTTGCAGCCTTCAAGACAGATCCCTGCCTTTCTCTGCAACTCTGAGGACCAAGGACCTTGATGCAAGTAAGGGATCTGGCACCTCTGTGCTTCACCAAGGTTTTTAAGGTTTAAAACCACTGTGCTCAGGTGTGCACACCTTGAGGCAGGGCTGGGTGGGATGGCACTGCTGGCTGTGCTGCCAGAGGAGATGCTCAGCAGGAGCATCTCTGTGCTGGGCCCCCTTGCTGGGCTGGGGGGTCCTGTGGGTGCCCAGGGGGCTCTGTGCAGGTGCTGAGGGCACGGGGTGGCAGGACAGCCCAGCTCCTTCCTTAGCCTGCGAGTGGTGGTCCTGCCTCACTGCTTGATGCCACAGCTGTTCTAGCTATGCTGCATTTCTAATGTGCAATAATAACGTGCATTTTCCTTGTGTGGGAAGGTCAGGATCAGAAGCAAAACCCTGCCGTGGAGGGCAGGCCTCTCCAGCATCCTGCATGGGAACACAAAAGCACTTCATGTCAGCAGTGCTTGCACTGGTCTGCAGAGTGTATGAAGAGATACTCTAAAATACCTTAATTGTGATTTAAATTACGGGCACAGAGCATTAATCTCGGTCAGATGTGGAGCACATAAACCTCTGCCCATCTGCAGCGGGATGTGCAGTGCTGCAGGTGGGGGTGGGCAGGGATCCCCTTCAGCTCCCGGCTCCTCCTGGTGCTGGGGGGCTCCGAGTGGATGTCCGTGTGTCCCAGAGCCGGGCACTTGGGGGGGGGCAGCTGCTGTCACCCCAGCCCTCCTGCCCGTTCCCTGCTGCCCAGCCCCAGCGCTGACTGGCAGCAATCCCTGCGGTGCCTGAGCGCCCGGCCGAAAGCAATGGTTAACGAGGGAATTAATGACGGATTCCGCATCCCGTTTACCGGGAGTTAATTTTCAGAGAATATTCCCGGGCGCCTTCCAGCGCTCCGGCTCGAGACTGCAAGGAAGGAGACAGGTGCCACCTTGTGTGGAAACGTTTCTCCATGCGGCGGGCACGGACAGAATTCCTTTCCCCCTTTTCTGTTGGCGGTGTCATTGCAAACTCCTCCCAGAGGCCGAACGCAGGCGGCCCCCGAGCAGCCCCTGGCAGCTGTTTCACAGCGGTGACGGAGGGCGCTGCTCGCTCGGTTACAGCGAGTGAAACCCCAAGGAACAGGAGGGGCTGCCGGGGGGTGAGAGGCTGCACACGACCTGGAAACCTGCGCTGGCAGCCCAGAGACCCCCGGTGCCCTGGGCTGATCTCAGCGTGGGCAGCAGGGGAGGGGGGGATTCTGCCCCTGTGCCCCCGTGCTCAGGTGAGACCCCACCTGCAGAGCTGCCCCTGCCCTGGAGCCCAGCACAGGAGGGACCTGGAGCTGCTGGGGAGGGTCCAGAGGAGCCACGGAGCTGCTGCAGGGCTGGAGCCCCTCTGGAGCCAGGATGGGAGAGCTGGGAATGTTCCCCTGGAGAAGGGAAGGCTCCAGGGCCTAAGGGGTCCTCAGAGTCCTTTCCAGGGCCTAAGGGGCTTCAAGAGAGCTGAGGACAAACTTTTTAGCAGAGCATGTTGTGATAGGACAATGTGTAAACTAAAAGAGGAGAGAGAGATTTAGATTAGAAATTAGGAAGAAGTTCTTGGCTCTGAGGGTGGGGAGGCCCTGGCACAGGGTGCCCAGAGAAGCTGTGGCTGCCCCATTCCTGGAAATGTTTACACAGAGGTTTGTGCCTGCTTCCCATCCCCTCGCCCAGCTCTCCCTGTGCTCTGGAACTGAGCTGTGGCAGCGGCACCCTGCTGTGTGCCACACCACATTCCAGCCAGAGATTATCCCACAGGAGAGCTGTGCTCCCAGAAAGGACCCTGCCTGTTAGCAGGCACACCCAGGGAGAAGGACACGAGTCAGGTTGTACCTTCAGCTGTGCCAATCTCAAAGAGCTGAAGAAATCTGGGCCCTCCCAAAGTGTTTATTTAAAACAACAGCATCTCATGGCACACTCTGGCTGTGCTGGGCTGTCTGCCCTCTGATACACTGCTGGGTTATTTCTGTCACTTCAAGTATTGAGAGACATTCTCCCTCTGTCCCATCCCAGCTGTCCAGAAGCATCACAGTGAGCAGTCTTCAGTTCCCTGCCCTGAGTCAGACGATGAATTACTTGTCTTCCCCTAACCAGCCTCTTAATCAGCTATTGGAGAGGAAAATAAACTTGATGCCTGGCTTTAGGAGAACAAAATTATGAGAGCTGTGCTCACTATGGCTGCTGCTCCCTCAGCCTGTCCTCCCTATCAGCTGCTCAGGCCCTGTATCTTGCTGCTCTGACCCCACTCCTTGTGCTATGGAGGCATCACAGTCCTGGTCTCTGCTGGAAGGTATCAGGCTGAGACCTTGCATCCAGCTCCTCTCTCCTGGGTCTGCAGCCCATTCTTTTCCCCTGTGTCTGCTCTCAGGATGGAAGAGCACATGTCAAGGCTGCTCCAAAGTACTCAATATGGTTTTCCACCCAGAACCTGGCTGCTGTCTCCAAGCAGAAGCAGCCTGTCACAAAGAGGTGCAGGTAATGAGACCCTCCTGAGCCCACATGAGATGGGGAGTCTTGAGAGACAAGTGGGAAAAGAAGATGCTGGTGGCTGAGATGGCTGCTGACCCCGGCTTTGCTCCTGTGCAGCCAGCACTGGGAGCCCTCCCGGAGCCCCAGCGGGATGTGCCTGTGCTGGTCCTTGTGCCTGTGCCTGTG
>WBNO01006914.1:62098-113609 GCA_013400575.1 Peucedramus taeniatus | reverse complement strand
AGCGGGCCCCGAGCCCCGGGGCACGAGGGGCACGAGGGGCCTGGCTCCGCCAGGGGCTGGCTGGGCGGGGGCACGGTCCTGGGGCAGCTCTGCCCGCTCGGGTGTGCACGGTAGCCTGGGGACTCTAAACCCACATGCTGCTCTGTGGGAGCTGGGCCCTGAGTCTGCTAGGGGAAGCTGCCCAGGCAGTTTTTCCAACTCTGTCTATAAAAAGTGCCAAAAGAACTTGTTTCTAGCAGTACTTTTACATAAATTGAAACTAAACCGCTTTGTTTTCCAGTAGTTGAGGGAGCAGCTCACCTTCGTCAGGTTCTCAAAGAGCTGGGGTTCGTGTGGGTGTGCTGGGGGCACCAGTGCCTCAGGATCATGTTACTGGTGGGAACTTCCAGGTCTGCACTGAGCTGCAGAACTGGCACGTTTGTAACAAAACCACTTTTTAAAACGATGCATTGAGCTCTCAGAAGAGAACAGATTCTTTTTCCAAATCTCGTGTGTTTTTATGGTCTGCATTGAAGCCCAGCTTCTCCTTGAAGAAGACTCCTGTGGCTATAGCAGTTAGCTGTGGGCAGTGACAAGTCTATTTTTAAACTTTCACTATTCTTTTGTTTCCTGTAATACGATCTTTGCTATGATCCTTATACTCATCTTCAGAGGGATGGTGGCGACCTGGAATGCAGCAGGCACTTTGCAAATGCTCTCGGAGCCCTGTCCTTGAAGGGCTGGAGCTGTTTGAAGAGTGCTGGGGTGCCTTGAAATTGAAATGGGAAAGCTGGAGTCCTGGCTGTGGAGAGCTCTCAAGTGCACGGCTGGGGCCTTTGATGGCTGAAACTTTTTTTTTTTTTTTTGAGGAGGTGTTAGAGATCTGTTTTAAGGGAACAAAAAGTTCCTATGTGCCCTGTGCTCTCCCCAGGAGGTGTTAAGTGTGTGCAGTGGTTTCAGAGGTTTGCCTTCCCTCAGGATTTGTTTGCTGGGATAAGACCTGCATTCCTGTGTTTCAGGGGGCGGTGTGTGCTCCTTGCCCAGTGGCACAGGACTTGGGAGTAGTTCCTGACTGTAACCCTTTGCACACTGAGAGGTGTGTTTCGTTCTGTCTTCATTTTGGGACAAACTTTAAGGTCTGTTGCTGTGACTTAGTTCATGCCTCAACCTCCCCAGTTTGTAAATAATCAGCTCTTACAGGCCTAAATCATGCTCCTGCTTATACAGAATTATATCAGGTGAAGCTGTTATTTAAACAAAACAACCTGAGGGGGAAAAAAGCCCAGTTATATGTTTTCACTTTAAGTCTTAAAATGTGTTTCAAAGTTTCAAGCTGGGAAAGGGAAATCCTACTGATGTGGTGCTGATGATGTTTCCAGAGGTTGCTGATACTCTCTGCCCAAGTTCCACTACCCAGGAACCATTGTTAACCAGTTTTTTATGGTTTATTAGGAAATAAATTTAGAGAATAATTTATTAGGAAAATATTTTAGTTGCAGAGCTGTCGAGTTTGTTGCCTCATGTTTATAATCTGTAGAGAATAGGATGGCTGTGTTAGTTACTGACAAAATTGGTGAAGACCCGGATACAGTGTGCAGAGGTTCAGCCTTGCCCTCCATGGGCACCACTCAGAAAGTGATTTTGGGCATATTGTGTTCCTGGAGCTTGCAATTCAACACGCCTTGAGACGGAAGCATTTTATTGTATGCCTTAGTAGCTGAATATTTGATATTCTGGTGATTGTTCATGCTCTTCTCTTAACGCGCATGTAGTTGGTTGCATTTTTTCTGCTGAGGTGACCTGCTAAAGATCACCTCTAACACTGAGTAGAAAGATCCTTTTGCAGGAGAATGCAAGTGTGTGGAGGAGCTGAGGTGAAAGGGGAGGGCTAAATATAGCCATTTCCTACAGAACTTATCTGCTTTTGAGGCTGGCTTTCCAAATGGAACTGGTGTCTTCCAAGCCCTCAGTGAGGGTAGGAAGGGAACATGGGCGGGGGAAAGAACACCCGTGGGGTGTTGTGAGTGGGTTGTGTTTGTGGTTTTTGTTTTTTCCAGCCAGCTGGTACTCTGAAGTCATGCTTAAATTTAATGAAAGCCCGATGCTAAAATAGGATCTAGGGACAGCCGTTGTGAAATAATTAGGCACCCGTTCAGCCCTTCTTGTCCCTGCCAAAAAAAAGCTACTTGAATTCATTTACATTCTTGGTATTGAAACTCAAATGGGCATCTTGATACCTGCTCTAGTGTGTATGAACAGGTAAAAAACTTGTCCCACTCACCTGTGCAGCTATCAGGAGCTACAGCACATTGCAGTGGTGGTGGTGAACACGAGTGGTTGCCGAGTGCCTCTGTGTATGAGGATTCAGGGATATCACAGAGGTGGGTGGCAGGCTGGCCTCAGCCAGGGTGTACACGTGGGCTAGGGGATGGATCTGTTGCTTCAGGACCTGAGGATAGTCAAGACTGAAAGTTTAAGAGCATCTTAATTACAGAGATACTGGGTGCTATCAAAATCCTCACCTTTTGAGCACTGCTGTGGACAAGTTCTGTGGCCACGTGTTGTGAGTGTAAGGCATTTATATCCTGTACATACCTGTACATATCTGTAAAAATCAGGAATGATGGTGTTTTTTAGCAGTGTTGGAAAGCTGAATTCACATGTGTTTGAAAACTGTTCCGGGATCACAAATTTATAAAATGTTGTTGACTACAAAACGTATGGAATTCCATGGAAATGCTTTCAAGAAATTCTTTTTTTCCCACTATGTTTGCAGCCAAAACATGGTTTTAGAGTAATGCTTTCAAAAGTGTAGAAGTACAGTCCAACAACAGTAAGTGGTTGTGGTGCAGTAGTTTTCTGTATTACATTGGACCATGAGGTTGCACCTGAGGCAGTCTCAGGTGATGGTAATCCCCTCCTTAACAGGTGGTCTTCTGGGATTGTGTGCACAGTGCTCACAGGTTCCTATTTCAGAGCGAGTTGCATCTGTAGATTGAGGTTGTTCAGAGCACACTCCCCAGTTTCTGCTCTGGTGAGAAGATCCAGTTTTACAGCAGCATTGAAGCGCGCCTTTGCCATGGGGTGCTGTGTTCTGGAGGGAGCGTGAGGAGTGTGCCCGTGCTCCCAGTGCAGTAAGCACTCAGCTGTTCCTTTGTGTGGAGGAAGCAGCACTGCAGCTCCAGTGCCGGTGTTCTCTGCTGGCATTGCCCTGGAAGGCCAGAGCTGAGCTCGTGATCCATCTGCTTCTGAATCCTCAGCATCAGGACCGGTGTGGCAGGTAGCGCGGATCCCTCTTTTGCTGGGTCCTGCCTTTCATGCAGTGGTGACCTCGCTGGCTGCGCCGGTGCCGGCTGTGCCGGTCCCTCTGCAGGGTGCTGGGGCCAGGCCAGGGCCAGGCCAGGGCCAGGGCTTCGTGGACACAGGATTCTGCCAGCGCTGCTCACAACGTGCCTTGCATTCCTTACGCCTGCAAACTGGTGTGCCACCAGCTCTGAAATGCCTCTCAAGCCACCCAGATCAAGGTCCCCTATCCCAAGGGATGGAGTTCTGTTTGAGTACAAAGGCATTGTAAGTCCCTAACCAATTGGAATAATCAATATCCATCACCTCCACAGTTTCTTCAAGCTTGGGACCTGTTTTAGCTTTATAGGATGTTGGCTCAGCCTGGTTTTGCAAGGCTGGGTGAGGTGGTGTGTAAATAAACTGACTTGCTAAGGGAAGAAATGCTTTAATGGAAATGCTGTAGAGATCTTAAAGTCACAATTGATGTGAGTGAATGGGAAGGGATGATATGATCTTGGGTAATTCCTTATTGTGTAAGAAATGGGGAATACTGGGTGTAATCAGTTGTCAGCAACTTTAAAATTAAAACCAATAGTTTTTGTGTGGTGCCTGTTGAAGCTATAGACTGATTGCTGTGGGATATTCAGGAGCTTTATTCTTCTTTTGAGGAACACTTGGATCTGTTGGTAGGCCTGTGGGGGGCCAGTAAATGCAGTGATTCAGATGCAGTTTTGGGCTTGGGAATTTACCTCCGACTGGGAGGTGTGGGGTTGGGGCAGAGGAGGGTGGAAGAAAGACCCTTTTGTGCTGTGTCCTTATGCTTTTTCCTGAGCATCTGCCCCTGGCCTCTTCTGGAGTCAGGTTATTGCTGGTTCGGGTTGTGTGTTGGTGGTTGTTCCTGCCTTGGTGTGCAGAGGCGGTTCAGTGGCTCTCCCCCCAGCAGTCCTGTTGTGACTGCATCCTCCCTAATGAAACAGTCCCAGAGGGTCAGACCAAGTCACTCTTCCCTGCCACTGATGGATGCTGCTCGAAGGATGTGTCTGAAAGTGTCTGGAGCCTGTTTAGAGTAACTCCAGTCTGCTTTTGGGAAAGGAAGGCTTTGGCTTTGTTAAGAAAAGCTTACTGAAACCAAAACCTCCAGTTTGGTGATTGTCCAAGGCTGCCTTTGGAGTAATTTCTGTTGTCTGAAATAACCAAGATGGAGATAGAAGATTGTGAGGGGGAACACCAAAAGCTGTTATCTGGGCCTTTTAACAGAAGACGTGTTGTTGCAACACTTAAGCTTCTGTCCTGAGTGCCTGGAGTGTTCCTTCTCAGCATGCTGAAGCTGGTCATCCTGTTGAGTGGAAGCTGGTAGGAGGAGTTGTTCCTTGTCTTGCAGAGCAGTTGTAGTGAGCTGTGCTCACTGGAGGTCGGGACTTTCTTGTTCTGACTGCAGACCTTACCTCTGCTAATGAGCTGCAGAAGAGAGGCCAACAAACACCTCTTCTAATTGCAGGTCTGCTGTTTGCCTGGCGAGGATCCTGTGACAGCAGGAGCGGGCTGGCAGCCTCCGCCAGCCGCCCTTGGCTGCGCGCATAGCTCGGAGCCTAGAAGTGGCTTTCCTTTGAAGTCCTGAAGCTGCTGAGCCCTGCTTTCAGGAGTCAGAGTGCCTCAGCAGGCCCCTCCAGCCCTCCCCCCGAATAGCTTGAGGTTCCTGGCTCAGTGGTTTGAGGCACTCGGGGCTGTGGTTGCACAAACCTTTTCACCAGCTACTAATGGCAGGGGACTAAGTAGTCCTGCTTCTCCTTCTCCATGTGCTGTTCTTTTGCCTGTTCTGGCGTCTCTGGCCATGTGATACGCTGGATAAGGCATTCATTTGGTTAAAACTTAGTCTGCCTTTGCCAGGTTATTCTAACCCAGATTAATTCCCGCGTTTTTTTCTTGTGCTGGTGCTAAGGAGGGATTTCTGAGGGTATGAGTGGCTGAGCAGATGCAGAGGACTGTGAGCTGCCTCGGAGTGTTTGTGAAGGCTGGTGCCTTGCTGGAGTGCACCATGGCAGTGTTTAGTGTGCCTTGGCCTGGTGGACCTGCTGTGCTCTGCTCCCCAGGGAGAGTTCCTGCAGGTCTCCTTGCTGCTGGCTTGCTCTTGGCTCTGGCCGTGACACCAGGATGTGCTCGGACACACATTTTTGGCAGTCCCACATGCCTGCCTGCCCTCCCTTCTCTGCAGGGTGGTGACAGCAGTGGCCAGCCTGTGTCCCGAGCTGCCACGCACGGAGCCAGAGCTGCCCACACTGCTCAGCCCGCCAGGTGATGTCCTGTGCTGTCAGGTGCTGTGGAATGTGAGGCAGAGGAGATGAGAGCGAGATCTCCCTAGGAACAAATGTAAAATTAAACAAAATGCGTGTTTGTATTAGTCAGCCTAAACCAGACTGTGCTATTTAGGGCTCTCCATTGCAGTAAACTTGTCTCTTGTATTTGTGTGGGAGGACTGCAACAATTAAAGTCATTTTAAGGCTGAATTTTAAAAGTGAAAACAAAATGAAAAGATAATGGTTTGGTTTAAGAGAATATTAATTGTATCATATTACATTACAATACTCTTATGTTGGAGAAAAAATAGGTGATACACTGCAGGTTGGTTATTGGTAAAAGCCGTGTCCATGTTGCATGTCCATACTACACATTAAAACTCTTCTTGACTTCATAAGGAGTAATATATATTTTTTTAATCCATTTAATTGCAGCCCTTACCGCTGCTGCAGAGTAAACTGCCTGCTGCAGCTGCAGTTGTGGGTAACAGCCTGCTAAAACATTGACTTTGATGGCATGGGCTGGGCAAATCCCAGGCTGGAGTGATTAACAATATAGAGAGTAAAAATTTTCTGTTCTCTAGAGGTTGCTGAATAGAACTTAAAGACTAACTGGCAATAGAGATATAAAAGTGTGCGCACAGGATGATAAATGTGAGTGGAACCAATGGAAAAAAAAAAGAGAAAAAAGACAATTCCAGCTGATTTCAGGATGAGGAGGATGATTTGGCAGTGGAGTTTGTGGCAGTCAGTCTTGTAGGATTACACTGCATTCTGCTCCTCATTTTCTGTTGTCAGAACAAAAACGTGCAACTTGTAGTGCACCAGTCTGAGTGTTAAACTAACAATTCCTATCTCCTTAGGAGTGGAGTTACAATAAGCTGTGCATTTCAAAAAGGCTGTTTTTAATTTGACTTCGAAATACTGGCTCAAGATAAATGATAAGAAAGAGCATTTGAGATGTACCCTTAGCACACAAAAAAAAGCTGATCCTTGTGAATTTAAAAAAAAAAAGAACCCACAGTGAAACTGAGAGGTGTGTTCTCTTGGTGATTGTAGTTACAATAGAAAAATAAATACTTGGAAAACTTAGGAAATTCTTTTCTAGACATGCATTCTAACATATTAAGCATTGATCTAAGTAACTTTTATTCCACTTGACCTTTATTTTTGGACTGAGTTGCAAAACCTGTCTAGATCACGAGTCTAAATGAAATGATGATGATGAAAATTGCCATGCAAGCACCTTTTTACTCCTCCCGTTTTCCTTCTTAGGGGTGACTAGGTGTGTATGTGGTGTGGGGCCATCTCTGCTTATCTCTTGACTCTCTTGACTGTCCTCCCTGCCAGAGGTAGCACAGGATCTTACTTTGATGTCTGGTTCCTCTCCCCTTAGCTCAGGTGGGCAGTGCTTTGTGCCCAGAGCAGCTCGCAAACGCCCGTCTGTGAGAGCAGAGGTACATCTCTGTGGTTAGGATGAAGGTTAAAGCCTCTGAGTCTTGGCTGTCCTCCAGCTTCTTTGCATAATTTGAACCCGTCTCTGTCCAGAAAGAAACATTCAAGTTATTTCAAGTTGCTGGGATAGAATAAAAAGCTCCACCTGAAAGACTGCTCAGCAACGTGGGCTGTGTTGCCCCACCTCAAATCCCCAGGTTGTGTGCTGTGATGGCACGGCTGGGAGGTGGCTGCTGGCTTCCTTGGCCTTTCCTCCCTGGCTGTTCTCATGGATCCTGCCCTTGGATTTTGCTCTTGAGCCTGTGCACTTCTTAAATTCTTGAACAACTCCTTGGCATGGCTTTTGCTCTCCCACAGTAGTTGGTTGTCAGTTGGGCCTTTACAAATGTGCCAGAAATGCCACGTAGACACTTTTGTGTGTGTTTGTGGACCTGGCATGTTTGCATCAGCCTCCAGTGGAGAATAAGCTGAGTAACATGTCCCAGCTTGCCGAGACAATAGGGTGTTTTTTCTGTCTTGGTGTAGGTATTTTACACATTTGTAAGACTCGTGTCATACCTCTAAAGCAAACCTGGGCATGGTGGTTCTGCAAAACCTGTTCATTCCCTTCCCTCCATACAGCTTCCTTATGATACAAGTAATATTTTGAAGAATGAGTGAATCAATATGACTGTTCCTAAATTATGTAAATAAAAAGCTAAGCACCATCAGAAGTCTGAAAGAAATATGGTATTTCCATGCCTGATGCAAAAGTGGCATATTTTAATGATTGGAAAAGTCTTTGACTTCATCTTTTTGGTTGAGATTTGATCCTGGACATTGTTTAGACATTCAAAGAAGATATGTATTGGACTTTCACATGGAACGGTGTCCAGGATTTTGAGGGAACTTTGTCTTGTTTCTCCATTAGGAAAGCCAGAATGCCATGCAGTGGGGAGAACAACAAACTGGATTTTGAAGCTTAGTTTTCTTAGACAGTTCCTGGAATCTCTGGTGAGGAATTGGTGTTCCTGAGGCTGCAGTGCAGTTTTATGCCTTCCGTAACAAAGGATCCGTGAGGAGTAAAACCTACTTTATTTCCAGTCTAGGGATTTGTAAAACTTTGACATGCAGCCCAATTATAATTATGTTGGTTTAGTTCTCAAAGTGGACGCTCTTTATTCTAAAAGAGGCCCTACTGTGTGCAACCAGGAGTATTGAAGGCCCTGAAGTGTTAGTGTTTGAATGGTTTTGGCTTAGCTTTAAAATAAATATCTACTGGATATGGAGCTCTGGGGAGTGGACTAAAGCAAATGGAAAAGGTGAATGAACTGGAAGCTGTTCCGCAAGGCTGGGTCCATAGAGCCACAGCACAGCAACACAGCGGCAGATGGAGGCAGAAGAAAGGCGTTTTGAGAGCTCGCTTGTATTTTGAGTCTGGTGTGAACTAGGTGCAATTCAGAGGCTGCTGTTCCTCTGCCCGGGGTTCTGTCACCATTGTTCTTGCTCTGCAGCATCAGTCCTGTGTGGCCCCAGCAAGTTTCCCATGAGTGCCTGCACTGCTCCTGCGAGGAATAGTGAGAGCCATTCCTGGCAGCTTTGGAAAGTCTGCCGTGTTTGTCTCCTGGTACTTGATGGTTCTTTTGAGACCTGAGTGAAAACATCAACAGGTTCCCTCCTTGAAGACAGAGATTCACAGTTTTCCTGTCTGTGATGGAAATATGGAAAGGGGAGCATGTGTGCTTCTTCAGGGGTGTGTGTGCCACAGCGTGACTGAGCAAAACAAATTGGCAAATCCTTGTTTTTCTGGGGAGGGAAGGAGCCTCATGCAGAGCTTTTGGCTGCCTCCTGGTAGAATTCACATGCCTGTGAACTGAAAGGGCCCTGGGGCTGCAGGGTTTATGGGGTGAAGAAGCCCCTGTGCTGGGAGTGAAGGTGGTCTGCTGCAGGGTCTCCTCGAGGAGAGTTCTGGAGAACCAAGATGGTGTTTGGCCCCCATTACAGATACAAGTAACTAGGGGGTCGGTGTGCAAGAGGGGCACTCAGAGACGCTCTGTGGGACTCAGGACTCTGTCACAGGAGGGAATGGCGAAGGGCCTGGCATGTGGCCGAGTGTCTCTGACACAGTGACTTACTGCTTGTCAGCTGATAATTGGTGCTGTTCACCTCTGCATGTGCTTGTTCTGGGAGTGTGGATGAAACAGTGGCTGGAAACACATCAGTGAGGACTGGGGTGGGCTGCCTTGTTCTGGTGACCACAGCTCACTGTCGCTGTGGTGCCCTGGCATCGTGGCAAGGTCCTTGCTGGTAAATATAATGGCAAAGGATTGCTGTCTTTGGCTTGGGGCGGCCTTGCCCGAGAAGTTCCCAGGAGCACATGTGGTGTCTCGCAGGGTGGGACTGTGGTTTTTACAGCTGTTCCTTGCAGGCAGTGTGAGAGTTCTGCTCCTGGGTGTGGAGGCTGGAGAGCACAGCCCTTTGTCCCTGCACCAGCTGGGACCCTCCCTGGGGGGCTCCGGGGTCCCCCAGAGGGGCACGGCTCACCCAGCCCAACCTGAGTGTGAGTGTAAAAGGCTTGTTCTGAAATGCTGGCCAGTGGGAACATGAAGGAATTCACATCACCCAAACCAAAGCCACAAACAGCAGTGACCCAGAGGCTGTAAATGAAGTCTCTGAGGGGTTGATGTGCCAGCAGTCGGAAAGGATACCAAATGTGGGTCTTTTTCTCAAAGTTCTGAAATATTCTTCCAAAAATCTTTGGGCTTTTTTGACATGATTGATCTTGTTTCAGTCCCACAGGTGTGTTTGGTTGTATATGAGAGAGGAATTTTTCTGAACTTGAGTTCATAAAGGCATATTAGTTAAAAAATGAACATTGAACAAGCCAAAAACGCTTGCATGTCATAATTGTTTGAAAGATGTCTGTGAGTGTGTTAGCTGGCAGCTTGGTGCAGCTTGCAGGTTTTACCCAAATTGTTCTTAGGACCGCAGCTGGAGGAAAAAAGTGCTTAATGTGTTACCTTCTTTTTGGGAGATAATTATGGGTCTTGTGTAGCTACTGTGTCAAGAAGCAAAGGAAACAGGCTTGTATGGCCAATATGAGCTAGAGCTGAGCATGAAGATGGGTTTTCTGGTGTAATAGTTGGTCAGTTTCCTGAGACACCAAGGGAATATTTGAGTATCTGATCTTAAAGGGAGATTCTGTTGATTCTCTGATCTTGAAAGGCTGCTTTTGTACAAAACAAACAAAAAACCCACAAAGAACATATCTTCTCTGTTAAAGTAATTTAAAATGTTTAAATACAGTAAAGGAGCATAGTAAATATTTTCTATGTAAAACATGCAAAAAAATAGCGTCTGATTTTATTCTGAATTAAGAGCTAGCAAGCTAAAACTTAGACCTTTTTGGAAAGATTGGAGGAATTCATGAGATTTTCATTGCTGAGCTGACTCTCCCCTGAAGGTCGCGCAGAAACAGGCGGCACCTTTGGGGTTGTGCGTCTGGAGTATAAAAGTTAAAATTACTTTAAATGGCTCAACTGTTATGGGTTTACTTTAATTTGTATTTTTGTTTACTTGTTTCTCATAAAAGCCCACAGTAAATGCTAAATAAAGTTTGTTAAATGCTCAGCCCAACTGCACCATGGGGAGGGTTTAAAGGTGGTTAAACACTCCCTTCCCTCTAACAGGTCAGAGATTTTTAGAGGGTGTTTCAGATCTTCCACACTGTCATGGCAGTGTGTGGGCTGGTGGGGGCCATGCACAGGGGCTCCCAAAAGCAGCAAAGGATCCAGGAGCTGAGAAGCAGGGTGGTCTCGTCTCCCCTGCCCCGCTCACCCAGTGCTGGCTTAGGTCAGGTCAGCTCGGGAGCTGCAGGTGCTGTGTCCTTGGGCTGGTAGTGGGGCCTTACTTGCAAAAGGCCTTGATAATCTTTTTTGCATAATTAGCACGGTCAGGCCACTGTAAGCGTGTTCTCCAATTAAAAATAAACTTTAAAATATTGTATTTATAAGAGTGAATAATCAAAACAAATGTATCCTTTTCCATTAAAAATGGGGACCTTAGTTTCTGGGTGCTGGAGTAGAGACATGGAGAGGGAAATGGTCTTTAAAGACTATTTACTCTTAACAAGATGTTCGTTTGTCTTCAACAGCAATTAAACCTTTCTCAGAAAAGAACAAAAGTAAATACAAAATCAGATCTAAAATTGGTTATTTAAACTGTACTTAACTTCCTGACTTAAATCACCTTGATCAGCTTGGAAGCATTTAATGAGACACCAAAACCTGAAATGAATATTCCACCTGTACAAATGTAAAATGCTGTTTTGAAAATTTCGGGTAACCAGGTAAAATTCCAAGTGTGTGGGTTGTGGGGGAATTTTTTGTTTTGTTTGTTTTAAACTTTGAATTTTGAATCATTATGCTCACACAATTACACAGTTGGGTTTATTTTTCATTTCTGTAGCTGTTTTTTTCCTGTTAGTAGTCCAAAGAAAGTTCCATCCCAAGTACATCCCTGCTCAAGGAGTGAAATACTCCCGGTAGTGCTGAAGTCAGTCAGTGTGGTGCTCCTTGCTGGAAGCAGCTTGTGCAGCCTGGCTGGATTTTCGGGTGGCCAGGGGTTGCTTTCTCCCAGGGAGCCGTGCAGACCTGCAGGGAGCTCTGGCTTGTCCAGCCCTCCCTAGAATTGCTAGTTTGGCAACTCTGACCCTGGGAGGCTTACCACAGAATTATTTGGAAGCTGTTTGATTTCTTTGTAGCCCTGCTGTGGGAACTCAGTGTTTTTGGGTTTGTTCTGTGGCTTGTTCTGCCTGCTCCAAGCTGGTGCTGCTGTACCTGTGTCATGGTGCAGTGACATCTCAGGTCTTTGCATGGGTGACAGCAGAGCTGCTGAAACATCTCCCTCCCTCTCCTCCTCACCTGGTGGCGGTGAGCTGAGGCTGTGTTGTTTGGTCAAATACAGACCATGGAGCAGAGTCTGTGCTTGGCATTTGTGTTCCCAGCAGTTTGCAGACAAGACCTGCCTTGTGCTCCAGGCTTACCTGTGGTGCTGAGAGGAGCCTGTGTACCTCTGGGGGTATGGAGGTGGGACAGTGCAGGACTCCAGAGCACGGGAGCAGAGCACTGAGTGCTGTGGGGACATGTGGTGTTTATTGCTGCTGGAGGAGGTAAGGTACAGTTGCAGGTCCAAAAATAGGTGTCTCTGAGCAGCTGCAGGTGAGGAGTCATCTCTTAGCAGGGTTCTTAGCTAAAGCTCAGTTGTTAGTAGTAGGGCTTCTTGCAGCAGTGTGTTTGTATCAGTAGGTCAGTGTTGACTTGTGTCCAGCAACCCTTGTCTTCCCCAAATGATCCCTTAGAGGAGATTGGAGTGACTGGAAGTTATCATGGTGTTAAGAATGGGAACAGAAAAAGAGACGAGATCGAAGTGCTTTTCTTGGTTAAGTAGTTCAGCGGTGTAACTTGTGTGGGTAGCTACAGTTCAGTTTCCTGCATGGCCATGAAATGGGTATTGGGAGAATGCTGCTGCAGTGCTCTTGGGATTCAGGGAAATCTTAGGCAGAGCAGATTTTGTTTGAGTGCATAAATGTCTCTGCATGAGAAACAAGCCCTACCAATAACCAAGTTCACACGATAGCGACTCACTGGTTTTAGCTTCAAACTCTGCTAGCCCAGGTTGTGATTGTCTTTGCTCCGGGAAGCCATGAGGAATGTTGATGGTCTGTCCTGAAAATGGTGAGAGGGACACGCAGGAAATCCTTGCCATCAGACCACAGTGGGAGACGTCAGTCCAAAGCTCCGGTACAAAGGAACTCAGTCTCGTCCATGTTTGTGGTGAATGTTCCCAAAGGGCTGTGCACAGCAGTAGGAGTGACTTCTGTTTTTACTAGCTCATACTGTCAAGTGAATTCATATTATTCAGTCAGTTCTGGGGGTTTTGGAGATGATTTAGTAATTCCTTTTTTTTTCAGCCTACTGTCAGAAAAATAATGTATTAAAAGCACTGATAGAGAATTTGTTTATTCAGCTCAGATCTGCTTGTTTGCTGGCAGTGCTCATCTTCCTTTGGAGTGCCTGGCTGCTGCAGGGCAGGCTGGGGACCCACGGGGACAGGGGCTGGGTGGGCCAAGTGTCATTGCTGTTGAGTACTATTGCTGTGAGTTAATCCTGCTTTTCAGAGGGGAAATGGCTAATATGTGAGTAGGTGCCTTGTGAACAAGCAACAGCTGGGTGCAAAGCAAAAATCTGCTAAAACATGACTAATTTCTGAGTGTTGCATAGAGTTTCTGTCTGTATTCGGCAGCAAATTACCATTTTGAGCTTATGCTGCTGTTGCTTCGCTGGAGTTGGCATGAGCTGTGTGTTTGAACTGATGGTCATTGCTATGAGACTGTCAAAGCATTGGTACAATGTGGGGTTGGCTCTCTGTCCTTCCACTTGCAACACAGCCGATTCCGTTCAATGAGAACTATTTTAATTGGGTTCCACTCTGTGTTATGTTAAAACTCTGATGCTAGGCACAGAAACTCATGACATTTGTTTTGTTTGTTCCTGAAAACATACACTTCATTCTGCTTTGGCCATTCAAATTGGTTTGACATGATTGTCAGCTGAAAATAATACTGCGATTGGCAGCAGCATGGCAGCTTCCTGCAGCCCGGGACCAGCAGTGGGGTAACTCGTTCAGGGGGGCTGGGAAATGAGAATTCCTGCTCCGAGAGCGTTCGTTGCTTAGCAGGCAGCAGGGTGGCCTTGGGGAAGGGCTGTCCCAGCACCCCGGCTGGCCTTGGCATGGGACACGGAGCTGCCTGCCAGCGGAGGAGAGTGGGACAGCGGAGCTGGGCCACTCTGGAGAACATCTCGGCCACCATCCCCTGGCCCTGCTGTCCCCGAGCACCGGGCTGGGGGCAGCTGTGGTGAGGCCGGCGGGGGCGGCACACGGGGCAGAGGAGAGCTTGGGTGGTGAGCCTGGCGTGTGTAACTGCAGTGGGATGGCTGGTTAGAAAATAACCAGTAGTCATGACTTCTGTTAATTAACTACTAAGAGTTAAATAAGTGTTGTTGGAAAAACTAGTCTGTGTTTATTTGGCACGTCTCTCTCCAGCCGAGGCTGGTGCTAGTTGGTACACGCTCCACTGCTGAGCCTGTCTGCAGCGTGGTTTTATGTTTTCCATCTGTATTGATTTTCATGATTCATTGACCATGATCTAAGCAAAAAGCTCACTTAAATGACACTGGAGACAGCTGTCTGTTAAAGTAGGACCTTTATGTAGTCTGAAATGGCGCCAGGTTTTTCTTCCATTACTTTATCAAGTAACACACACAAGTAATATTCTTTGTTTAATTTCCTTTTCTAGGTCACTGGTATGTCACCTCTCTTTTGTGCAAGGAGCAGATGGTAAATTCTTACTCTAAACTTTGCTATCAGTTTTGCTCCTGTTATTTTTCTGATAATCATTTGAGATTATTCTGAAATGGAAGGGGCCTTACATTGTGTTTGGGAGTCTCTATGAAGGAATCAGTTCTTCTCTCTGTGGAGCTGTTTGGAAGGTACATGTGGGAAGTTCAGATAAAAGCAGAAATGTATAAAGCTTAGGAAGCTGATGTGTAGCTTTTTCCAGTTATAATCTGTCTCTCTTTGTGTGGCAGGCTGAAGTTCCAGATGTTGTTTTGGCTTGAAGATAGTGGATAGGGGAAAAATAAGCATTCTAATGTTAACAGAGTCAGCCTGTCTGGATCTGAGCTGACAGGAAAAGGGAGAGATAAAACCTTCGTTAATGGTGTATGCACTGCTGAAGAGGCAGGGCGGCTGTCCCTGGAAAGCAGTCCTGGGCTGGCAGTGCCCAGTGCCAGCTGTGGGGGCCAACAGCTGCCGGGCTGGGCCATCACCGTCACACTGAGCACTGACTGCTGTGGCAGCAGCGGGCTTGCTTCGGGTGTGCACCCCCCTTTTCCTCTTAAAAGTTAATCCTTACCCCTCTCGGCGTCCTGCCTGCCCTCAGCAGCTGCCTCTGGGTTTTGGGGGATGCAGAGCTGAGGTGAAGGGCTGTTGGTCAAACACGCTTTTGGGGTCAGGTGGCTCTATGGCTCTTACCCGCATTGGGCCTTGGACCACTGGTCTTGGAGTACCAGTGGGTTTTTTGAAGCTTGTCCCTGCCAGGAGCTCCATTTATTGTGAGTTGCAGAGTGTTTTGGGCATGTGTGTGCTGGATTCCTTCTGGAGGAGGCTGAGCTGCAAGCTGTGGGAAATGTGCTGTCCTGAAACGTGAGCATCAAGTTCTCAGCCTCTGCTGGGCAGCTTCGAGCCATGTGTTAGCACCTTCCAGTGAGGGGACCAAGGTCAATCCACTCTGAAGTAAGAGTGCTGAAATGCATGTTAGGAGTACATGTGGTGGCGTTATATGTATAATAGTCTGTCCATTTTCTGTGTTATATTAAATGCATAAATATACTGTGTCCTGTGTCTATTCCATATCTGTTCATCCTCTCAGGCTTTCTTCTAAAATGTATGAGCAGATTATTTCTAATTAATCACTGAAGTTCTGCTGACTTCCTCCTTAGTAGTTCCTTTTTCCCCTCTTTCATTGCTGAGTCTAGGCAGTAACAGTTTCTGGTCAGGGGCCCATCCCCATGCCTGTCTTTCCCACCGTGCTGTAGAGTCCTTTGGGGCTTTCTGGCTTGGGAGAGACCTCCTGGTGAGAATGCTCACTTCACTTGCCTTAGTGCTGTAAAGCTGAAAGGGAATAGTGCTGACACTGACTCATCTGAGGGACAGAGGACCTGAGCTGCTGCAGTCCTTCTGGTATGTGAAGTCTTGGCTGTTTGCTGCTTGGAGCTGGGATAAACTTGTCCTCATCAGTTTGTGTAAGTTATTGGAACGAGGATGTGGGAGGGAGGGGAGCTGCCGTGTGTTGGTGTAGCAGAGTAAGGGATCCTTGGAACATGTACAGTGTTGGACATGTGTGCCAGCATAGGCCAGGATTGGAATGGTTTAACCCTTTTTGGCCTTGTTTTTGTCTCAGAAGTGGGAATACGTGCCTGGAGCTGGCTGGCTGACCAGCTGCGACCGTGTATGCGTTACCTGACATCCCAGAAATACCATCCTTAGACACCCCATTGGACTGGGATGTGCAGGACATGTCAGAATAAAGGGCCTGTTGCATGTTTGGTGGAGGAGGATGCAGAAGGGGAATCTGGGTGTGGGAGACTGCTGCTGCCTACCTTTGTGCTGCTCACATTCCTCACTTGGGCCCGCAGGCAGCAGTGGGGTGTCTTGCTCATGTGGTTCATGACTCAAGCCAAGCCCAGATGTTTTCATGCCTGGTCTGGCCTATTTTCTGAGAATAATTTTGGATGGCTCAGTCCATTTTATTGTGGTTTTCTTAGTGTCTAGTCCAGCTGAAGTTCAGATGATTCCTGGCCTGAATGCTCACAGGCAGACATGGCAGCTTCTGCTTTCTCTCTGCTGCTGTGTTCCTGCTAACTCCAGAGCACTCACAGTTAGAGCTACGCTGGTGAGAACCTGGGGTAGGGTTTTGATGCTGCTTTTTTGTTATATTGAGAGGAAAGCTTTAGAGCCTGAAACCCAAAAGAGTCTGTCTTGTGGCCAGAAAATGAGTGGAAATGCTGAAGGTTTCTGTGAAGTCAGATCTGGCCTTGTGGACCAACCTGGCTTTCTATTTCCACTGAGCAGTGAGTGGTAGGGACATAGAAACCTTTTCATACTGACTGCTGGACCTTTCCTTCAGCTTTATCTGGCTGACAGGTTGATGACAGTTACTATCCAGAGTATCCAAAATTTATATTCTCATGCCTTTGACAGTGCTTTAGTGCTTTTTGACCCTTTGTAGGAACAGTTTTTATAGAAGGTTATTTGTGGGAAATACATTCACTCCTTTAACTTGAATTTTCCTCTGAGAAAAATGCCTTGATGCTGTTTGAAAAAGAGTGGAGCGGTCACCTGCTCTGTGTGAGCAAGTGCTGCCTTGTGTCCTGTTCAGAATGATCCCTTCCTCCATCACAGCCCATGAGTGAGGAGGGCTGTTGTCCCAAAGCATATTTGGGTGCTTACTGTGTTCAGGAGCAGTTGGTGAAGGTGGTCTTTGACTCGCTGTCCTCAGTGTCTTCCATTCCCAGTCATGGCTGGGTGCTCTGAGGACATGTTGGACCTTGGAAATAGGCACTGGATAAGTGTCATAAGCTCCCTGGAATCGTGAGTGTGGCCTTGTTCCCAGCTGCTGGTAGCTGTGGTGCTCTCGGGCAGTCTGTGCAGAGCTCCAAAGCCACACTGGTCCCGAAGGAGAGCTCTAGCTTTCATTGTGCTTCACCTCTGCAGCTGTGTGTGAGGTCAGCCATGGGAATTTAGCTGTTAAATAGGGATGAGACTGGCTACTTTTGGCTCCTGCAGCAGCAATTAAACCAAAAGTCTGTATGAATCCATGGAATGGTTTTCTGAAGATCTGCAAGTACAGTTGGGTTTGGCAAGGCCATGTGAGATGTGTGAGTTTGACAGCATACAGCTAAATAGGTGGAAGGGGAATACCTGAAACAGGTCTGTTTCAGAAAGAAGTGTCAGAATTGTGTATAATTGGGGCACATTTGGTGTTTGGAGAGGTGACCAGGTGCCTGATGATTGGACTTGAGGGGTGCATAGCAGGCAGTGATGGACATCGGTGGGGACAGTGATGGGGAGCTCCTGTACCAGGAGGAACACAAGGGTTTGCCTGAGAGGTCAAAGTAGACACAGCTGGAACAGCAGCTGAGGAATGCCAGGACAAAGTGATTTATAAAGTTCTCGAGCTGTTTTAGCACACAGGCGCCTGAAGGTTAGATGGATCAGTGTCCCAGGTGAGAGTGCCACAGGTAAGATATGAGTGGAACAGAGGCCTGTGGTGGAGGCTGCAGTACCTTGCGAAGCCTCAGGTGAGAAAGGGGGACAGCTTGCAGGATGCTTTGAGGGAGAGGATCATGGTGGAGGGATAGAACAGGGTAAAGCTGTGAACTGCAGCACTCAGGTTAATGTTGCTGATGTGGGAAGAATGGAAGTACCACTGGAAGGTTCAAGGATGGAGAAAAGCCTGAGCTGGTCTTCACCTTACTGTCTCCTTCAAGTCAGCTTTGGGTTGCATTCCCCTTAATGGTGAGTGCCCCTCGCTGTTGTTCCTGGATTTCATGAGGCTCTGTACACCCCTGCTGCTGGGTGTCCCATTTGCACAGGTGGGAGATGGGAGGCTGAGGAGCACCAGGGCTGGAACAGGACCTGCTTTGTTTGTATCTTGGATTTAAGAACAGAGTAATGTGGCTCTGGCCTGACCAAACTGTAGAACAGTACTGCTAAAATTCTGGGGTGGTCTGGTATAGTCTCTGAAGATTTGTCTTATGCAGCGGGGTGTTTCCTTCTTCTTTGATTGCTAATTGCACTCAGTTTTCTGGACTCCAGAGTAATAGTTAATGAAATGCTCTGCTGAGGAGAAATGCTGTTTCATGGCTTGTGCCTATGGAGTGTCAGGAACTGCTGTTCTCAGTCCAGTTGCTGTGTAACTGTTGGTTAATGTCTTTGGCTGGCTGAGGCTAGGAGCAGTTGAGCTGTAAGTGGGGTGCAGAACAAACACCTGACTTTTCCATATCCCTTAACCTTTCGGACTTTGTAGCAGCCCATCACTCCTGAAGAATGCTGCTCTAATGCCAGTTTAATCCCTCAGCAGTGAGCTGGAGGTGTGAAGCCAGGCTCTCCTGTCTCTCCTCGGTACCCCTGCCGTGGTACTGTGTTCCTCTGCGCCTCTCCTGCTCCTGCCCTGCTCGGGTTTATAGATTTATATATATATATATACACAAACAAAAATACATATGTGTTTATAGCATTTCCAGTTTTCATGGCTCTATGTTAGCTAGTGGCTCTGTTTGCTGTGTCATGCTGCCATTGTATTACTCTGACAGTGCAATTAAATGGATTTAAAAAAAGAAAAAAAGTTATGGCTAATTTTTATTTAAATACCCCAAACTACACTCAGGGTAGTGTGATTGGGCTAAAGGGCAGAAGTAGAATATTCTTGCAGTGATGACTCTGTGAAGATAACTCTGGAGGTTCAGGTTTACCCAGGGTAAATCTGCAAAATCTCAACGGGATTATTGAAGTGCAAATGAGGATCCTCACTGAAGTGAAATATCAGCACAGCTGGGGGGTCACCTGGAAAGTGCTGTGGCCGAGGGAGTGCCTTCACCTCAGTCAGAGTTTGGCTCTGAGTGATCTGGCCTGATAGCGTCAGGGACTGCAAATAAAAAGCATTTGCACCTCTCTAGGTCCCTGCATGTGTGAAAACACACAGAGACTGTAGGGAGATGCTGCTTAATTAATGCATTTGTAGGAACTAGAGGACATTGTTATCTTGCAGCAGGGTGTGCTCCAGTGAGAGATGGTCTCCAAAAGCTGTGTACATCATCATACCCGGGCTTCTCTGCAACCCAGTATAAAGAAATGAGTATTTAAAATTTGTGTAAAGAAAAACTGGGAAAACCAGAAAAAAACCAACTTTTTTTTTTTTTCTTTTTTAAGGTAAAAATAGGACTTTTGTTGGTGATAACCGAGCCAAAGATTTGTTTTTGGAAATGTTTGTTTTGGTTGGCTGGAGTGTTATGCAGAAAGTCTGAGCAGGCGAGCTGTGTAATATTTAACTAGTTACTAAAAAGCATTTGAGAGCGATGAGCAGTCGGCGATCTCCTTGGGGCTGTGAGTGGGACTGTCTCGGTTTCTCGCTGGGGCTGTCGCGGAGCAGGGGGTGATGCAGGCGGGCCCCGCGGTTCCCGGGGCTGGCGCTCTGCTCTCCCTGCGGGGTGCTGCCTTTGGGGACAGGAGCTGCTGGGGCCGTGGCAGAGCCGTGTGCTGGTGGCACTGCCTGTGCCCTTGCTGTGCGCGTGGGGCTGGCCGCTGGTGCCCGTCCTGGCGGTCCCCTGCCAGGACAGAGCAGGTACAGCGGGAGCAGTGTGCGATGGCCCATCCCAGAGCGCCTGCAGTGGTGCTCCTGCCTGAGCTCCTTCAGCACGCTCGGCGCCGATAACATCTGCAATGAACACGCTGGCTGGCTGCAGGAAAGCAGGCCAAGGCTCCGAGAGGTAGGCTTTGAGTAAGTTGAAAGTAAGTCACTGTTACTAGGTGCATTTTGGGTTTGTGTGGCTTTTAAAATCTTTTTTTACCTAAACTATTCAGAAACAACTTTTACCGGCAATTCCCAATAATCTCTCAGTTGAAAATATTTATGTTTTGGGACTTAGTCACAGCTGCTGGATAAGTCCAGGTGTTCTGTTTGGACAGAGTTTGTATCTTAATTGGCAGTTTTGTATTGAGATGTGAGAGTGTGCTGTCTTTGGAGAGAGAACCATTCCAGGGGTAAAAGTATGGCAGTCTGGCAGCAGGATGTGCAGGGGCGCTCTCTTTGCCTCCTAAGCCCAAGGCCTCAGCACAGATGAAGTCACCAGATCTTGATGGGGATTTTCCTCACTTTGTGGGCATCTAGAATGGCCTTGGCCGAGCGGTATTCAAAGCTGTCTATGGTTATGACTTGTGTCTGACAGGGAAGGTGTCCAAGGAGCTTTGCAGCTGTGCAACGGAGCCTTTTTCCTGTTAGTTACAGAATGCTCCTCTGGTAGGAGCTGTCTGTGTGCCATGTAAGAATACCTGTACAGCAAAGAAACGTGTGTAGCATAATAAAATAACGCCTTTGTTTATATGTGAAATGTGTGAGAAGCCACAGTAATTCATGTGTATCTGAGTGTCTTGAGCAGATGCCTGTGCGGTGCCTCGGGCGCGTTCGTGTGAGGTGAAGCCTGAGCGTTCCCCTGAGCGCTCGTGGGCCTGCAAAGCCCCGCGAGTTCATCGTGTGCTGCCTCTCTGCACATGGGGAATTGCACACCTCACTGTGCAGGTGCTCCCAGCGCTGCACCCTCAGCGAGACACAGACAGTGACTTTGTCAAGGAGGGCTTTTAAGCGATGTTGCTGAACGCAGGCTCTGCAGGGGAAGGCTGTTCCACAGGGCAATGCTAATCCTTGGTAGTTGCCTCCTGCTGAATGTATTTACCCCGCAAGGCAACAAATGATACGGAAAGATACCTGTGTCTTCAAAGGCACTGGGAAGTTGCAGATCAATTTAAGTGTCTGTGCTTGCTTCATTGTTTGAGTTAGCCCTCTGTCAGTGGGTTGCCTAAGACCCCTGTACTGATGCAATACCTACACACAGCCTGAGCTTTTTCACTGGGGCAAGTGCCTTCTGCCTCCTGCAGCCACAGGGAGGTTCTGCTGCCCACATGGAATCGCTGAATGGTTTGTGTTGGAAAAGCCCTCTAAGATCATGAGGTCACATCATTCTTCCAGCAGTGCCAAGGCCACCGCTAACCCAGTGTGCCACATCTGCACAGCTTCTAAATCCCTCCAGGGACAGGAACTCCACCACTGCCCTGGACAGTGCCGGGCAACCCGTGCCAAAGCTGGACAACCTTTTCTGTGAAGGAATTTTCCCCAGTATCCAACCTGAACCTTCCCTGCTACAGCTTGATGCCGTTTTCTCCCGTCGTGTCCCTGTTCCCTGGGAGCAGGCCGTTTTTATTTTTATATGACACTCATGCTTTGCTCCCTTTTCTTTTTCTTACAAGAATCAAGGGTTTGGCTCTTTGTGAGCATGTCAGAGTTACTGATCGGGAGGAACTTCCAGGACACTTTACACTGTGTAGTTGCCTTTCATATGGTGGTTTCATTCTTACTCAGCAGTGCTGTGATTTTGCTTTGTACACGAGTACAGAAGAACCAGTATCCCATCCTTCACTCTTCCTGTGTTGTGGTCACTCAAATCTGAGACATTTGGTCTTTCTGGCTGGCACTTTGACACGTTTTTGGAGTTGCGAGGCGTGGATGTGTGCTTTGTGCTTTTGCAGGTGGGTACCAAATGGAGTTGGTGACTGGCTTCCATCTTCTGAATTCTGGTAACCAAGTTTAGACCATAAGAAAGGACTGCCCAAGGTTGTCGTGCTCTGACGCAAGGAATGCCTTTGTGGGGCTGCTCGAGGGTTGCACCTCCTTTGTGTGAGATTCAATTAAAGAGCAAGCTGTGAATTATTGCCTTTAAATGCACATTTCTCCTTCTGAAGACACAGCTGTGGATGAATTCAGCTCGTGTGTGGCTGTTGTGGATGGCACAAGTGTGATCCAATATTATGGATGTTTTCTTTTGATAGGAATCTGGTGAGGTACATGCAAAATATGTACAGCCCTTGGGCTCTTGGCAGGGGGCCACTGGGACTGTCAGCGATATCTGGGTGCTTCTGATCTCATCTGGAAAGTCTGAGCTGCTCTCCTGTTCATGTTCCCACGTCTGTGTCATATGGAGATGAATGCAGCCTGAAGTTTCTGCCCTAATGGGCTCCCTCTGTCTGCCGCGGTCTGTGCTCAGTGCTGGCTCTGGGCACTAAAGGCCACTTCCCACAGCCGGTGCCTGCAGGGGGCCTTGTGGTGTTTCAGGTTGTCTGAACCGGTTCTTCTCTCCCCTCTGGCTCCTTGCAGCTGCTGTCCCGACAGTCCCAGTACAGAACTTCACCCCACATTGCTCTAAGGCCATACAGGGATGGTTTGGCAGGACACAGTTTTCTTAGGAAGAAAGAGCCATATTTCTCAGGAAGAGAGAGCTGTGAAAGTGAAACAAGCATTGGGGTTTCAGGGTGGATTTTCCAGTGTTGGGACTTTATGACTACAAAGCATTAGGGTTCTATAGACTCTGTTACCTGAACCAGTTGTGTGTCTGTGTGTTGGGGATCTTCACCAAGTGTGTGATCTGCCTTGCGCTTGGCTTGTTGTTCATGTGAGCTTCCAAAGCCAGTTTAAAGGACTTCTTCAGAATCCAAAGCTGGCCTTGGAGCAGATGCTGGCCTGCCCAGGAGCCAGGGTCCCTTCCTTGCCTGCACTGCATAGCAGGTTTGTTTGGAAATCTTGGAGCTGCCACTTTGAAAGAGACTTTTCCATCGATAGCAAGTTCTGGTTTTGCAATGATAATGTGCTTTTGCAGGAGCAGGTTAAACCCAAATGATCCACATTTCCCTGTATGTGGCTGAAGGTCAGACACCGTGTCCTGCCTCCAGCTCTGCCCTGTCGTGTCCAGTATTGCTGCATCTGGAGTATAGCACAGGATGCTGGGATCCCTGCATCCCTGTGTGGGTATGGAATGTGGCACAGGGCATGGGGATCCCTGCATCCCTGTGTGGGTATGGGGTGTGGCACAGGGCACGGGGATCCCTGCATCCCTGTGTGGGTATGGGGTGTGGCACAGGGCACGGGGATCGCTGGATCCCTGTGTGGGTATGGGGTGTGGCACAGGGCACGGGGATCCCTGCACCCCTGTGTGGAGTGTGTCAGGGAGCACTGGCTCCTCTGTCCGTGTGTGTGGAGCATGCCTGGAGCGCTGGGATCGCTGGATCCCTACATCCCGAGCTCTGGGATCCCTGCCCATGTTCCCAATGCCCTCTAGTGGCTCCCGCCGCTGTGCTGCGGTTCCATAGGGCACGGCCTGCAGCTCCAATCAAATGGCAAAAGGAAAATACCTTTGGTGTATTTTTGCTGGTTGCTTGTTAATTCCTCTTCTTTTTTTTTCTGGGTTAAATCCCAGCTCTTCCCTTGGGAAAAAAGTTCTTGTGGATTCATGTACCAGATCGTAACTGGATATCTTGTGGATCTTTAAATCCATAGCAATTTTCTGTGGGGATTTATTAAAGAATGTTTTGTTCCTTACATTAAAATTTATATTTTCTTTCTCTCTAAACAAGCAGTAACTGGAATGGGTGTGCTTGCTGGTGTCACTAGAACCAGACTTTGGTGCTTATGTATGTACATTAATTGCTTTGAAAAAGTAATTTCTTAAAGCAGTGAGAACAACGCCTTTGAACTCATGCTCTCAAATGATTTTTGAGGGAAAATGAGTGTTTTGTAAAGGTCAGAGTCTCCCTGGCAGCTGTTCCCTGCTGCAGTGTCCCGCCGCAGCTGGCCCGGTGGCGGTGGCGCGGCTGGGCCGTGCCGAGGGCTGAGCGCCAAAAGCCGGGGTGTCCCGGGCTGCACAGACGTGCTGAAGCCTTGGGTTTGGTGGTGAGGACACGGGGTGGGTGTGTTACAGGCTGCTGCAGATGAGCACAGCTCTTCTCAGCAAAGGCAGATGAGACACTCCTTGAGGCTTTTGGGAAAATGAGTGGCTGTAAGAACAGCTTCATAGAAGCAGGGTTTAAATAGGAGTATTGGGCTTGTTTTCCTTGGGAGGACCATGCATGCTGTGAAATGCTTAGTCTGTTAAAAGTCCAATATGGTTTGTTTGCCTCTTTCAGGATGTGGATCTGATTTCCATCCTCATTCTCCCTCTGAGAAATACAGGGTAGGAACTTGTGTACAAATATACTTGTGTATATTTGTTTCTTTGCTTTTGGGAGCTCAAATAAACTGCTTGAAAAGACACCAGATAAGTCCGTGCAGCTGGCAGAGTTTTCCCAGTGTTTGGGCTGGTGTGTGCTTCCCTGACTTCAGTCCCACTCTGTAGCCAGCTCCCAGTCCGTGTGCTCAGCCTCCTTTCCTGGCAGGGCAGAGCAGAGCTGGGCTCCTGCGGGGCCCTGCTGCTCTCCCTCAGCCAGGTCTGGCAGGATCGGGGCTGGAATGGCCAAGGAGGGATGCCCTGGTTAGGGGGTCTCGGGGCTGCCCCACGCGTGTCAGAGGTGGGACAGCTCCCACCAGTGCAAAACAACCCATGCTGGTTTAAACTGGGGCCAGGGGCTGCAGCCCTGAGTTACCTGTGGAAGAGCTGGCTATGCCCAGGCAGCTGCCGGTGCTGCTGGCTAACCTCTGAAGCTGCCCAGCAATGCTGAACTCAGATTTTGTCTTTTTAAAGCGCCTTTACCTTGAGCTGGATGTCCCTGCTGTCTGAAGGGCTCTCCAGGAGGGCCTGTCCCTGCTGGGATCCTCTGGAGCGCTCCCCCTGCTCCCATCCATGCAGCCCCTGGGGGTGCCTTTGGCTCTTGGAGCTGCCCGTGTGTGGAAAGGAAGAGGGCAGGTGCCAGGAGCCACCTCTGTCTGGAGTGAGAGAGCAGGCACAGGGCCAGGGCTGCTCCGGGCAGTTCTGCCAAGGCAGACCCACCCTGCCCTGGGAGCTGGGCACCGACCCTTTGAGCTGATCTGGAGCACTGGGACACTGATGTGCTTGGGATGGCTCTGTGCTTTAAACTGCCCCATGCATTGCTCCCTGCTCGTGCTGTTTAACTCGGTCTGATCCTGTTTCCAGCATGATTGTTGAGGGTTACGGATCAGCAGGAGTTAGAGATGCCTTGGGCTGCATCAAGGGAAGTAAGGGAAGCTTCCTTGGGGAATGGGTCTTTGGAAGGGAGAGTGTTGTTCTGGGAGGTGAGGTGGTCAGCGTTGCCTGGGCCTTTCTGTGAAGGCGAAAACTGAATACTTGGGTCAGAAATTTATGATTATTTTAACTGATGACAAATCAGTTACTGGAAATAAATACAGAAGTAATGGCTTGGCTTTCATCACTGAGCACTTAAGAAGTGCTAGTGATTTGAAAAGGCACAGCAGAAGAGATCTGAAAGGAAAATGGCAATGTCAGATTTATTTTCAATTTTCATCTGCTTCAATTAGAATTAAATCTGAAAAATGAGGACAAATACCTGCACATAAGGAGCATTTTGTTCCATGTGACTAGGCCAGAGAGTCTCTGTAGGAACCAACCAGCACAGGACAGACAAACCATTCTGAGTCACCAGCCATGACTGTTGGGTTAAATCCTAAGAAACTGCTGAAAAGTTTCTTTTCAGAAGCCTTGTTTCACAGTAAAAAGTGGAATAAAGAGTGGTCTGTTATTTTCTTGTAAAGACCAAGTATCCTGGTAAAGATTGGAAATAGAAAGGCAAATTCACTCCTTTATTTCCTGTTTTAGAGGGAGCATGTGCCTCTGCTTTATGCTGGAGTCAGCTGGGACTGTTGCACAAGGTGGAGTTACCTGTCTTCAGCAGCAGGGAAATGGACTTGGGCCATCGAAAGGAAAGTCCTTGGAGAGGCAACTTAAACTGGGAAAGCAGCATCTTCCTTAAATACATCTCAATCTTTTTCTTGCCATCCAGCAATGGGTTTTGCTGGTTAATGGAAGTTATTCTGAGTTTTCTGGTGGAGATCTTTTCTGTTTCCCCTCAAAGCCCAGATAATACAGTTTTACAGACCACCTTCTCAGTTCACAGTAATTTAACTTTTTAGTAACTGGTTCAAAGAATGTATAATCTGTACTACATTCCTGCTTGCTACTGGAGGGTTTGTATTTCCCTACTACCCGCTTCTGTATCTATACGGTGGTTGCATGTCATGTCTCTGTGAATCTAAAAAGACATTGCAGCAAATGCATGGATTTTATAAGTGAAGGAAATTATATAGGAAACAAGACAGAGTTAAAGGGAGTCCAATCAATGTCGGGTTGTGTTTTGTGTAAGGAATTGGTGAAAGGCTAAACGCTGCTTTTGGGGTGGCTGCGTTTTTAGACAGCAGTGGAAACATACAGATCTCTCGTGTCTCTCCTTTCTGCAGCTCCAGGGTGGTTGATGGAGTTATGATTCTCCCTGTGCTGATGGTGATGGCGTTCCCATCTCCGAGCTGGCAAGGTGAGTGTTGTGTGGGGTCAGAGTTTCCAGTGTGCTGTTTGGTAACTCCTCCATGATTGCTCCAGTGAGGGCATTGGCTTTGGAAAATGACTTCTGTAACTGGTTTACACAGCTGTGTGCACGTGAAGCTTTTGTGACATGTGGTGTGTTTAAAGTTTGCCTCAGAAAAAGAGAACAGTATTTCCACTACCATGGAAAGGTGGGAATGGTTCATTTGAAGATCTCTTGGATGTTCTGAGAGATGAGCCCCTGAAAGATGTGTACTCACCACTTTGGAAAACATTGAATAAAGGCTTTCTGGGAGTAACTTGGTTTTCTCAGTTTTAAATTTTGACTTACTTGAGATAGATCTCTTGTGTCTGCTGTGGCATATCTTTGTCATGCTGAAATAGCTGAATTAGAATCATTACCTCCTACTTAGTGGTTCTTCAGCGCTACCTGAAAACACTATCACTTCCCTTAAGCAGATTTTATTGTCTTATGATTTTGTTACCTCTAGCTGAAGCTATTAAGAACAGGATGATGTTTTTTCCTCACTCTTCCCTCTTGCAGACGATGAACGGAAGCTCAAGATGGTCCCCTACGAATGTGTGTGTGAAGGCATATCCTGTGGGAACGGGGATCGGTGCCAAGGCCAGCGCTGCTTTGCTTCCCTGAGCATCAATGATGGGGCCAAGGTTTACCAGAAGGGCTGCTTCCAGGTCTATGAGCAGCGGAAAATGACCTGCAAAACGCCTCCATCCCCCAACCAGGCCGTGGAGTGCTGCCAGGGACACCTGTGCAACATGAACATCACTGCGCAGCTGCCCTCTTCCAAAGGTGAGAGCTTAGTTCAGCAGCAGTGCATTTTGAGAAAGAAGAGGGTGTTGGCCTTGATCTGCCATGTTGGGAGAGAGATGGCTCCAGAGCTGACTGAAGGAAGGGTTTCATGGGCACAGGATGCCCTTTGTGCCCTGGTCCCCACCCTGGGGCCTGCTGGCACACATCTGATGCCCACGGGTGGACTGGTCTCTGTGGCTGGGGCAGTGAGGGGGTTGCAGTGTGTGGTTGGGGTCAGGATGGAGGAACTGCCTGTGAGAAGCGGCTTGGTGCAGGTGGGGGCTGTGCTGTTCTACAGGGAGTGCATCCTCCATGCAGGTGTGCTCACACCTGGCTGTGGCACGGCCTCTCTGTCACGCTGGGTGGGTACTGAGGTCAGGGTTGGTGTCAGTGCTAATGGGTTTAAGGACTTTCTCTGGGAATCTGCAAAATTATTTTTTTCTCTCACACTTTTTCCCTTGCCCCCTCTTTTCCAAGGGCAAACCTTTCAAGGAGAAGCTGCAGGTTACAGCATGGAAACACTAATCATCGTTATCCTGGCTCCTGTGGTAGTGTTGATAGTTTTTTCTGCAGTAGCTGTGCTAATCATACGGAGAATACAGAAAAACCACATGGAGAGACTTAATTCCAGGGATGCAGAGTATGGCACAATCGAGGGCCTCATTGCCTCGAACGTGGGGGACAGCACGTTGGCAGTAAGTGACCTGCCTGTGTGCAGGGTGTGAGTTTCCCTCACTTCCAAACTCCCCTCTCTTCCTCCCTCTGGCCGCATCATTAAGAGCATGTTTTACAGCTGGGGGATGCCACTTGGCCTCAGGACTTGAGTGGTATCATTCCTGTGCTCCCAGAACTGTAGTGTTAAGGAATTTTAACCAAAAGAGGGGTTTGTCAAGTGTCAGTCCTTTGACCAGGAGAATCACTCTAAACTGTTCGTGTTCCTGGAAACAGTGGCAGCACATGAAAACAGAGTGTGCCTTCAGTGCCTGGCTGTTGGGTGGCCTGAAGTAATGGGAGAGGTGAAGTACTGTGCTGCATTTTTGATATACAACAGCCTGAAGGGCTGGGAAAGATACGATGCTAGGTGAGAAAGAAAATACAGATAATTTTGATGTTCAAAACCTTCAGGCCTGACTGCCATGATCTCATTAGCAGAACTCTGGGATGACTGGGATATCAGTGACATTTTGTTGATGGAAGATCAGTGGGAGTTCTAAGAAATGTGCAATGCTCACTCAAAGCTCAGTTTTCAAAATACGCTCTTGCTCATGTGGTCTCTGGAAAATATAATGAGCTGGGAAGTGTTCCCTTTCTGCAGGGTGACTGTCCCTTCCCCCTTCCTTAAGGCCAGAGCACAAATGTCCCAGCAGCTGTCCCTCACTTTATCTGGGCAGAGCAAGTAAAGCTTCAGGCAGACGGAGTGTTTCTGAAGCAATGCAGAGTTTTCTTCTCCTTACATTGCTGAGATAAAACGTCCCCAACATTAAGAGGCTGGAAAACATTTTCTGTTTTGGTGCTGTCCCACCATAATGTGGGACAGTGCTTTCACTGCAGGGCTGAAGAGTAGCCTATGTCTGTTAATATTTTTTTGCCTTTTTTTGTAATGCCTTTGGCTCTCTTTAATGAACCCACAAAGCTTGATTCTACGTTACTGCTTTAAAACAGCCAATCTTGATGTATCCACCATGGCCCAGGCATGTGTGCAGCTGGTGATCTGTCCTTAAGCACTGACTCCCAGCTTTTACCAGCTCTTCTGTCTTACAGATCTGCGCAAGATCATTACAAGCCATTTGCAGACCTTTTGTACTTCTAGTTATTTAATGTTACTTGGAAATGGTGATGAAATCTGTGAAGAAAAAATCAGAACTATTTCAAAGAGCTGGGAGGAGCTGGGAGCTGTTGGACCCTCTGAGCGATGGGGCCAGTGCTGCTGCTCTGCCTCCCAGTGTGGCTGATGCACAGAATGTAATTGCTAGCTCCTGTGCCCAAATGTTCATCTAAACAGCAAGTCTCCTAGATTCCAGATTTTTCTTCTCCATTGTGTTTTAAGTCACTGGTTTTGTCACACATTAGATAAGTTTACATTTAGGATTAGTCTCTGCAGTGTAGCAAGTGCTTAAAGCCCTAAGCTGCTTAGTGGAAGGAGCTCTGGCCTCTTCAAATCTCATTTTTACAGTTGCTGTAGATAAGTTTGGGGATGGTTTTTTGGTTTTGTTGCTTTTGTTTTGCCTCTGATGCCAGCAGGAAGGAAAATGAGGCCTCAGTTTGTGTTAAAAAGTAAGGTAGTCTCTGTCACTCCTAGATTATCTTTTTCTTGAGCATTCTTTAAGAGGTTCTTAGAAGAAATGAGATTTCATGGATATCTGGTTCAAGCACAGCAATGCAGTTTTCTGGAAATAATAGAAAGTTGATTACAGTTAGGCTTTTTGATCCTATTTTCCTTTGTAAGAAAAGAGTCCAGCAATAGTTGTTAATGCTTTGAACTAATATAAAACTCCTGGCTGTAAAAGTAGCTGGGCATTAGCATTTTACAAGACTAATGGGATTTTAACATTCAATCAGGATCTCACTCATGTTTATTATAAGCTTACAGCTCAAAGTCTGCTTTCTATGCATAAAAATACCAGAAACTGATAAAGCTTTTAAGAAAGATTTGTTACAGAAGTTTTTCTGGAGTATCAATGGCAAATATTGTGTAGGTGATGCTGGCAAATCCCCTCACTGTGTTTATTTGAAAACTGGTTTTGGTTTTAAATACCTGCACCAAGCTTGAATAGGTAGCAGAAACAGAACTGAGAGGACATAAGGTAAGCAAAACAAGAGTGAAGTGCTGAAAAAGGGTGGAATCTCATGACAGAGGATAGCTGGTATGCCAGGAGTGGGCTTCCAGTGCACAGACATCTGTTGTCATATATTTATTACACTTGTTAAAGAAATGATGACTTACTAAACAAGTGCTCTTTGACCCTGAGTGACCAAATGGCATCCCCAGAGCCACAGAGATACTCCCCAACTTTAGCCTAACCTGTTCTTTGTGCATGTAAACAGGGAAAAATGGGGTTTCTCATGGGTCCTAAACTTCTGCTTTTCCTTCTGAACAGGATTTGTTGGACCATTCCTGCACATCTGGAAGTGGCTCTGGGCTTCCTTTCTTGGTGCAAAGAACGGTGGCTCGCCAGATCACACTTGTGGAGTGTGTAGGTCAGTGAATTCTGGGTGTTTAGATTTTGGTAGGGCTTTAGTGTTAATTTTAAGGATTCATTAATTTTTTCTTCAGCACATTTTTATTATTAATTGAGTAGTGTTAATTGAGTTTAGGAAGCATTTGGGTCAAAGATAGCTGGAGGCATTGACATTGAGCCAAGATGCTGTGCAGGCACTGAAGAGGCGAGGAAGCTATTGGGGTAAAAAGCTTGGCTTGCAGACAGTATGTCCTGATCTCCACAGGACATGGCTTGGTTTTGGTGGGGTTGGTGGTTTTTAATCCTTTTTTTGTTTGTGGATGGGTTTGGCTTTTTGTTTTCTTTAAATCATCATTTTGCAAGGGGTGGTAATGGAATAGAAATGTAAGGGCTGTATCCCCAGCATTACATTTCCTTCCTGTCCTCCTTGCTGCAGAATTCAGAGCTCTGTGCTGTGCACACTGACCTTGCCATGTGCTGCTTAAGTCACTTCAGCTACAAAACCACTTTCATTGCTGGTGGTTGCATGGTGACACCTCCCAGTTCAAACCCTCTGTAGTGCACTGGTGTGCAGGGAGGGGAGATCCACACTCACAGGGCTTGCAGGCAAAGCAGCCAGGAAAAATGAGGGATGCTGGAGCACAATGTGACTCCAGAGGTAAGAAGTGCACGCAGGGAAGATCAGACCCACCTGGTGTGATGTTTAGTTGATGCCAGTCGAGTTCTGCCTGCTGAAGGCTGTTTAGTTGACAACTTCTCCTGTGTTTTTCCCCAACCAGGAAAGGGCCGTTATGGAGAAGTTTGGAGGGGTCAGTGGCAAGGAGAAAATGTTGCTGTGAAGATCTTCTCTTCTAGGGATGAAAAGTCCTGGTTCAGGGAAACTGAGCTGTACAACACTGTGCTGCTACGGCATGAGAATATTTTGGGTAAGTAGGACAAGCACATTCTGTATCCTGGTGTGTCTGGTGTAAAGGTGAGTTACCTGGACAGGTCACCTGTGAAGCACTGCATGCTCACCAGGCAGCTCACAGTCTCTTGGTTCTTGTGTTGTGATAAATAGCTGAAGAGAAATTTTCAGGGAGAGACTTCCAGGAGGGGCTGAGTGGGGAATGGGGAATGTGTCATAGCAGCTGTGACTCGCTGCTCTGCAGTATTCCAGCAGGAAGCAGTTAATCAACCAGATGAATCAGGTGTTGGCAGCTGAGCACACAGAAAACAGTGGAGGTGCCACAGAGTCCTGTGGAAGGGACTGGCTCCTGCAGCTCTTATTGCAGGGTCCTGGAAGCTCTGGTGGATCTGTGTTGCGTTGTCATCTCAGTTTCCCTGCAGAAATGGAGGGAGAAAAGGTGGGGAGGAGTTTATAATGAGATGAAGGGATTTGAATACTTTTCCTTATGGCTAAGTAAAATGTAATAGGAATCCAGTATTCTCTTCTGTTTAACTGTTCTGCTCAGGGAGCAAGTAAGCTCTTTTTGTGTTTAAACTTCAGTTATAGCTGCATGACGTATCTTTTCCCCTGTAAATAGGAAAGTAAATGAACCTTGTGCATCACTCATACCTCATGTGCTTGGTTCTGAGAACTGGGAAAGTGGCTTTGTTGTGTTGGGCCATGTCTGAAGTTTAAGCAGCCCTTTGATTCCTAATAGACGTGCCCTTCTGTCCCTGGTGTGCCACCTCTGCAAATAAAAGCAGCAGCACGTTTTGAGTGCTGACACTGCCTCACCCAAAATCTGTCTTCAATCAGTTCTCCTTTGGCTCCTTATTCTTGCTTCCTGTCACAGAACATTCCCTGGCTCTCTAGCTCACCCTGCCAGACATTTGTGTGTTTCCTGGAGCAGTTCCTTTGTTACTACAGAAAAAAATTGGTGGCCTCTTGAAATGTGAATTATTGAACTTCCCTTCCCAAGAGAGCAAGTGACTTGGCTGAAATTGCATTGCATATTTCCCTTGGTGCTCTGCCTGTGTTTAGTCTTTCTTGATGACTGTCAAATTTGTTGGCTATTTTAAGAGACTTTTTTAGATGCAGTATTAAACAATATCACAGATTACAGAAATGTCACATTGTGCACAAGTCTGACTTTAGGAGAGAAAGCAGAGGGTGTTCTTTCTGACAAATGTGAGCTTTTCATAAATATGTTTTGTTCCTTTGACTTGGGAATAAAACTTTGGTTGTTCCCAGCTAAAGCTGTTGAGGTCACTATGTGGGTATATGCAGAAGTGACCGGAAGGGAGCTTCCCCTGAATTTGGGGTTCAGTTTTAAGACATGACGTTTTTGAAGGCAGTTCTTGAGGTTCATGAGTTTTGAACAGAAAATTTTCTCTGTTTCTTCATTAGAAGATCATTGTGGTTGGGCCACACATTTAACCCTTTTCTCAGCAGCCTGCATTGGCTGCCTGTGGACTCTAAAAATAGAAATGGTTGTTCATGGCTTGATGTTTGAGGTGTTTCTGCTTTCCAGTGTGACCCTCTCAAGTGGGGAGCAGCAAATGTGCTATAGAGTTGGGGTCTTTCTGTTTGACTGGGAACTTCCCCACTGCAAAGTCCTTCAAAAAGAAGGAAAAATAAAAATATTTTTGAAGTGTATGGTCCTAACATGTAGTTTTTTGATGTGACTGACAAATATGTAAATGGGTTCTTGTGAATAGATGTGAGTTAGAGTTCCAGCATTTGTTGGCTTTGCTTTCATCACAGCGGTACCTGCAGTCCGCAGTGCAGCTGTAATTAAACAAGTTGTGCATTGCCAGAGGGCCAGCAGTAGTGATTCACCTTGTACAGAATATTCAGAGCTGCAAGGGACCCGCAAGGACCATTGAGTCCAACTGCTGAGTGGATGGGCTGTACGGGGTCACACCCACAACCCTGGCATTATCAGCCCTGCTCTGCCTAGCTGAGCAGCTTTTCTCAGGGAGTCTTGAAGGATATCTGTCAGTTTATTTTCTTGTTTCTCCTTCTTCCTCTCCCTCTAGGTTTTATTGCATCTGATATGACTTCCAGGAACTCCAGCACGCAGCTGTGGCTGATCACACACTACCACGAGATGGGCTCTCTGTACGACTACCTGCAGCTGACCACGCTGGACACGGTGAGCTGCCTGCGCATCGTGCTGTCCATCGCCAGCGGCCTGGCGCACCTGCACATCGAGATCTTCGGCACGCAGGGCAAGCCGGCCATCTCCCACCGCGACCTCAAGAGCAAGAACATCCTCGTCAAGAAGAACGGGCAGTGCTGCATCGCCGACCTGGGTGAGCGCAGCGCCTGCTCCTGCAGAGCCAGCTGGAGGAGTGAAGGGTGCTGTGGGCCCTGGGGCGGTGTGTCCGTGACCCCTGTCCCTGAGCCCGCAGTGACCCCTGTGGGATGCTGTGGCCCTTGGAGCAGTGTGTCCGTGTCGCCTGTCCGTGTCCCCTGTCCGCTGCCCCTCCCTCGCTGGCGCTCCCCGCAGTGCCGGCCGCGGCCGCCAGGTGGCGCCTGCAGCCCAGCCACGCTTTTGGGGCCTTTTCCCGGCTTTCCGTTGTTTAATCCCGTTTCCGGATCCCTGAGGATGCAGTGGTTAGAGTTCATTTCTGAAATAGCGTGTGTCCTCCCACAGACAGTCTGAGCCGTGGGCTCGCTGTCCCAGTGCCGCAGCTCTGTCAGCTCGAGTCGTGCAGAGCATTCTGTGGGTTCCCTGGGACCAGCTGGTTTGGAGTTGAAGCACGATGCACGGGTGCTGAGGAGCAGTCACAGCAGTGTGGCTTCTTCACACCTTGGAGGGATGTCTGACAGTAACTTTTTTTTGCTTTTCTCTGAAAACAAGGGAGAAAATAGTGGTAGAACTGTATTGGGGTACCATTGCCTAGGCAAAAAGTGTATCAGAAGATGGGAATTTTTAAAATAATAATTCTACTGCATAGTTTCAAGTCACTTGTGCCTGAGGGACTTGAGATACAGACAGGGAAAACATGAAAGCCACATACTTGGGCCTCTATAAATTTGCTGTGGGAATGGTAACAAATGGAGCAGTAAGTTGAAAATACAAAGTGACTGGCTTTTAAATAAATTTGTAGTTCACTCTGAGGAAGTGCAGCACGTCCTGGCATTGATTGACATGGCACTGGTACAGTGAAATGTATGACTTTATTTATCTAGAGATTTCAGATGTCTGAGAGATTTTTCCAAGAGACCACAGCAGTAAATACTTCCTGATTAGTTTTTATGGTGGTTAAAATAGCTATTTTTTAAAATGTGAACTCCTCAGACACATATCTATCACATTTTTCCTATGTTCCTCCTTTGTAAGGGAAACTCATCAAAGAATTAGTTGCTTCTGCATGCATTCCTACCCTTTCTTCTGTGAGGCTCTGTCTGGTTTCCACCCTCTGGTCTCCTCCTCTCAGGATCCGGAGCTGGGGGCTGCTGTGGCACCCCCAGGATCAGGAGCTGCAGTGCCAGCAGTGGCTGGCTCAGATGTGCCGTGTGGCAGAGTCCAGGAATGGATGTCATTCATTCCTGCTCAGTCTGTCAGTCGTGCCTTTGTCCTTGCAGAGCCCTGCACGTGCCTGTGCTGGCCTGAGCAAGGGCCTTGCAGACCACGGGGTTCCTGCTGAGGAGCTGCTCTGCCATGGGCTCAGTGCCCCTCAGCTCCTGTGCCTGGAGCCCCTGGGTGGAGCAGGATCTGCTCCCCAGCTCCCACACACCAGGCATGTGTTGGGATCCCTCTGTGATGGGATCCAGGTTACACCACTCTGTCCTGACCCCACTGCCCCCCCTGCCTGGTCTGTGCTGTGCTGACTTGCCTCCCTCAGCTGTAAACCTTGACCTGTCAGCCCCTGCAATCTGTTTTGCTCAGTTTGGGTGAACTTTTATGATTTTTATCAAAGTGTTCTCCAAGGTCCTGATGTTTTCAGAGTTGGCCAGGAAATGTGGTGTCTAACCTTTGTTTGCTGTTGCAAGCTTTTTTTAAGGAAAAATTATCAACCATACATGGTGTATAGTATAATCTAATATGAATTTAAAATAGCACATAAAAGTGTACGTGTGTGTGTCAGTATCTGCCAGAAGTACTTGGATCTGGGAGCAGACTACTCATCAGTCTGGGGTCATGGGATGGTACATGAGGTGTCCCTAAGAAGGGTGAGGACAAACATTTTAGCAGTGCTTGTTGGGATAGGCCAAGGGGAGATGGTTTGAAATTGAAAGAGATCAATTTATATTAAATATAAGAAATGTTTTACTGAGGGGATGGGCAGGCCCTGGCACAGGGTGCCCAGAGCAGCTGTGGCTGCCCCTGGATCCCTGGCAGTGCCCAGGCCAGGCTGGACACTGGGGCTGGAGCAGCCTGGGACAGTGGGAGGTGTCCCTGCCATGGCAGGGTGGCACTGGATAAACTTTAAGATCCCTTCCAACCAAAAGTATTGTGATCTTTCTAGAGGTGCCATAAGCATATTCCTATCAGCTTGAAATATCTTGAAGTGCGTTTGAATTGTAGAAAATTATTTTCCAAATTTTTGTTACGTTAAAGAACAGACTGTTCTTTGGAAAGAAGGGCAAATGAATGATCTGGTGATATGTTAGTTTTTGTGGGACTGAGGTAAAAAGCCTTTTAAGGTTCACCTAAAATAAACTCCTGTTAAATGTAAATAGCATATGTCATTCTTAGAAGATTTGTTGAGGAAATTAGGGAGAGTTTGCGTCGCCCTCTCTGTCGCTTGGCTCTGCCATGCACCCACTGCTGCTCAATTTGCAGTGCTCTCTGTTTACTGTGGCCAAATGAGTGCTCTGTGTGTTTCCAAATTTACAGTAATTTGGTCCCTCACATAATGTTCTCTGCTTAAATGTTTAGTAATTAGTAGAAACCAGGTAGAGTGGTTTTGTCTGACTCATTTTAGATCTGCTTGAGGATGTTTATTTTTCAAGCTGCTGCAAATACGGTGTTTTTGTTTTCCAGCTTTATTTTTTTAACTTGTGTGTATCCTTCGTGCAGTGTTTTTCTTCTCCCTTCCCCACAGTTCGGGTGTATCCACCTACCCAAAAGATCTATAAATAAATTTGAATGCTGTGTAAAATTGTTTTGTTCTAAGCAGCAGCTGTTTGGCCTCTGCATATCCGTGCCCGGAGTGCTGGGGACATCCAGTGGCTGCAAAACACTTCATGACAGTGTTTTGCAAGAGTGCAGTAAAATGCTTGATGATAATCCCTCAGGAGATAATGGGCCTGTCTGCAGCCCCAGGGTGGTTTTGCTGGCGAGTTTGGAGCTGACCCCGTTGGTCTTTGGACAGTTGGGCCCTTGGCTCCTCTTTCAGAAGCCGTCTGACGGGGTCGCTGCTCCTGGGGCCTTTGAGCGTGTGCTGCTGCAGTTGAAGGGGATTTAACAGTGGCTTGTTTTCTGTGTCCTCCAGGCCTTGCAGTTATGCATTCCCAAAGCACAAACCAGCTGGATGTGGGGAACAATCCCCGTGTGGGCACCAAGCGCTACATGGCCCCGGAGGTGTTGGACGAGACGATCCAGGCAGACTGCTTCGACTCCTACAAGCGCGTGGACATCTGGGCCTTCGGGCTGGTCCTCTGGGAGGTGGCCAGGCGCATGGTCAGCAACGGTGAGTGCCTGGGACTGCTGCCCTCGGCTCCAGGAGAGCTGAGAAGGGGCAGTGCAGGGCAGAGCACCCGCCCCAAAGGGCACAGGAACCTGCTGGGCCCCGCAATGGTTTGATCCCTGAATCGCTGAGGAAGCTGTTGGTGTGTTGGGTAGAGTGGCTGATTCCTGCTGCCACTTCTGTTAAGGCAGAGGACAGAGTCCTCTGCTTGTTCTAGGTCCTGGTGAGACATAATTCATATCAAATGGCTAAGTTAAAACTATAGATCACAAGGTTTCTATCCTTCTTCCTTGTGTCATTAAACCATAGTGAATATTTACAGGTGTCTGTTTCTCATGACAAACCCTAAATGACAGAAAGAAAGGCAGTGCAGGAGGTATCAGAATTCAGGACTGCTTTTGCTTTACCAAGTTGGAAAGTAGCACTGGCCTGTGCACAGGTACAGTTCTGGTACTGGACACGGGTATTGCTGCAGCTCACAGAGGCTTTACCTGAGCTGCTCTTGAATGAGCAAGGGTGGATGGTGCTGGCAGCTTCAGCAGGTTGGTGTGGAGCTCATGGGACTGCAGGCCTTCCTGCTTGTAGGTGCATGCTCTGGGAATTTGATTCTGAGCTCATTGCCACCATGGAGACACTCAAGGTGATGCAGATCCATCTGTGCTTTGGTCATGCCAGGACAGTCTGAAGTTTCAGGTGCTGGTGATACTAATTGCATAGAACCAGTTGCTCTGTTCTCCTAGCTGGTTGGGATGGAGTAAACATCTTCCCTGGCCTCTGTGCATTGAGCTGTGTGGGAATCATTGCTGGTCAGGTGGTCACTCTGATAACCCTGTTTGCTTTGCAGTGAGACTTTGGCATTGGGAGTGAGCCTGCAGGGGCAAGGGGGGGTGGTGTCTTGGGGGGCCAGAGGCACTCATGAGCTCCCTGTGCTCTCCCAGGCTCATGGACAGCCTTCCAGTGACTCGGCCTGGTTTAGTGCTTCAGCTCAGAGAGACCTTGAAGTTGTTCTAACATGACTAATAAGTCTAGTAGTTCTTAATTTTTATTTATTTATTCTAATTTAATTTTTTTTAATTTTGAAAAACTCACCCAATGATCCTCTAGGTGACACAGTGGTTCTTGGTATTTTCTTGTTTAGTATGAGGAGGAAAATGAGATAGAAAACTCCTTTGGCACAAACAAGTACTTGTGTGTTGTCTGTGTGCTGCAGTAGGAGCCAGTCAGCATTTTCTCTGTGCTCAGAATGTAATTTCAGTCCCCAAGGCTGTTTGCCTCTCTTCAAATAGAGCAGTGCTGGTTCCCTGGAGAGTGTCCCCTGCTCTTGGAATGTGCTCCCTTGGTTCAGTGCTTGCCTGGTGCCTGGCACTCACACCTCACATCCTTGGGAATTGTCATGGTTGTTCCCAGGCCTGGGCTCTTGTTCAACCATGACAGTGACACCCGAAGCTCAGAGGTGGTTCCTGCTCAGAGGAACCCTGGTGTGTGGTCCTTGTTCCCTGTGTGAGGCTGGAGCTGCTGCTGTGCCTTGTGTTGGGTGGAGCAGTGAGATTTGTGCATGCACAGGACAAGCTGGACTTAAAGTCAGCTCAGGGCCATGGATATGTCCCAGGGCTGGAGCCCCTCTGGAGCTAGGCTGGGGAGCTGGGGGTGCTCACCTGGGCAAGAGAAGGATCCAGGGAGACCTCAGAGCTCCTTCTAGTGCTAAAGGGGCTTCAGAAGAGCTGGAGAGGGACTGGGGACAGGGGATGGAGGGACAGGAGAAGGAGGAATGGCTTCCCACTGCCAGAGGGCAGGGATGGATGGGATATTGGGAAGAAGTTCTTCTTGGATGCAAGGGAGGTGAGCCCCTGGCACAGGGTGCCCAGAGCACCTGTGGCTGCCCCTGGATCCCTGGCAGTGTCCCAGGCCAGGCTGGACAGGGTTGGAGCAGCCTGGGACAGTGGGAGGTGTCCCTGCCATGGCAGGGGTGGAATGGGATGGGCTTTAAGGTCCCTTCCCTCTCAGACTGTTGTGGGAGTCTATCAAGTAAGAAGGAGTAGAGGTAGGAAGCCACTGCAGTACCTGTGAATTGTGACTGGAGAGCAGAAAGGCAGCGGCCCCAGCAGAGCAGGAGGGTGTGCTGGAGGTGACAGAAGTGCCCTGCAGGCTGTGGGCTGCGCTGGGGCAGCGGGCGAGGGCAGCGTGTCACGGGTCAGTGGTGGCTGTGGGACAGAGGTTGAGTGGCTCCCTGGCAGTGCTGGGGCTCCTGCCAGGCTGGACAGAGCTCAGAGCACTCCACAAGCACCACTGGAGTAAAGGCCAGCCCTGCTTCCTTTGTCTTCAGTACTGTGTGTCTTTGCAGCAGCCAGTTATGTGCCCCGTGCTTGGGAAAGAGCACATGAGAATGGTGAATTAGAGCCAGAGGCTCTCTGCAGAGATAAAGTTCATCTGTAATATCCTCGTGGCCCTGGGAGTGTGTTCAGAGCCGTGTGACAGCTGCATTTGGGTGTTTGTCTTGTGCGAAGCCCTGGCCTTACCTGCAGGACAGGTGTGGCAGCAAGGGCACAGAGGGAGTTGTGTTCATGAGGTCTCGCAGTGAAGTGGATCCTGGGGTGAGGCAGGAGAAGGGGAAGACAGGAATTCAGCCCAGCAGGTGATGTTTGGTAAATGCAGTTGGGAATTTCTCTGAGCAGGAGGGGGGGTGATGCTGCTTTACGCAGCGCGTGTCACTTGCCCTGTGTCCATGTTGGAATAGCACCGGGCAAACTCTGCAGGCTGCCTGCTGCTTCTGATGGGAACTTGCTTGGGTAGCCAGCTCTCCAAATTACCTTACTGTTCTCCAAAGCACTTGTAATTTCCTCTTTCCCTTTTTGACTAACCGTTGCAGACAGGGGTTTACAGATTTTTGCGGAGTATGGAGAGGAATCTCTATGGGACTTTGATCTTCATCTGCAATAGAACAGGAAAACTAAAATTAATCTGCTATAGGCTCTATTCAGCTTCAGGGTATCCAAAGCAGCAGAGATTCTCCTGGATTTCATGTCTGGCTGTGGGACAGCAGAGTTCAGTCTGTTGAATTTCTGTCAGCAGCAGCTATTTGATGTTCCTGCTGGACACAGAGGGCCTCATTAGCTCCGGCTTTTTCCACACTGCTGACCCAGATGCCTGTCTTTGAACACCCGTTTGTAAATTGGCTTCCTGAGAAGGCTGGGCTCCCTGTAGATGGTTTCTGAGCCTGAGAAAGCAGCGAGCTGCCATGTGTGTCCTGGGGAGCAGGCAGAGGGGCTCCATCCTGGCAGTGTTCTGTGAGCGGCTGATGGGCTGGGGGAGCACACACACACACAAACTCTGGTTTCAGTGCCACACCCTAGGACATGGCCAGATTGTTGGCTTCAAGACCAGGCTGGATGGGGCTTGGAGCAACCTGGGACAGTGGAAGGTGTCCTTGTCCATTGCAGGGGTGGAATGAGATGGGCTGTAAGGTCCCTCCCAGCCCTAACCAGTTTGTGATTTTATCAAGATGCACTGAGCTCCTTAGTGCCACAGGCTCTTGGGTGTTTGGCTTTGTGATGGCATGTGGTGCCAGTTACCCTGGGGATTTTACTGTTTTCATAACAAGGAATGAAATGCTTTGAAGCACCAGCTTGAGGTCTGTGGATGCTAACATGCTTATTGGGCTCTTTCAGGAATTATGGAAGCACCAAGGTGTGTGTTGAGCCTGTTAGAAACCCCAGTGCAGACCTTACATTTTTCCATTTACTCATAGAAGTGCCAGGTTTTGGTAGGCAGGAAAGCTGCATGTGTTACAAAACATGGCCTTTTGGCAAGGGATTGACTTCTGCTTTCAGCTCCAGCATCTGCAAAGTGGGGATAGCTCATACTTTGTGGACTTGCAATATGAACCAATTAATTAACATTTTGAGTAGAAAAAGCTGTTCCTGGGGCAGTGAGTGCTGTTCTGTTGTTCAGAGGCTGCATGGCACTGTAGGGTTGAGTTCTAAATTATTTTTGTGCCTCTTAGACAGGTGGGTTTTGTGTTCCCTCTGTCCCTGCTGAAATGCTGTTCATGTCACAGTCACTGAGCGATGTCTGTTTGTGTCTCACCAGGAATCGTGGAAGATTACAAACCACCCTTTTATGACTTGGTTCCGAACGACCCCAGCTTTGAAGACATGAGGAAAGTGGTCTGTGTGGATCAGCAGAGGCCCAACATTCCCAACAGATGGTTCTCAGACCCGGTCAGTGTGTGCTGGTCTCTCTGACATTGTCATGGAAGCTTTCTCAGTTGTCACTTGCTGGGGGATGATCTCGACGGCCTCGTCAGCAGCGTCACCTCTACAGGGGTGGGATCTGCTGGCCTGGCTTGGGGAGCACTGAATAAACTGACCACTGTCAGCTCTGAGCCAGTCACAGATGGGCCTTTTAGGAATATGATTTAGCAAAAAACCTTACAGCTGCATTTCCTGGTGGTTGTTCTCCCTTTGAGGGGAAGTGAAGGGGAGAGAAGCTAGTCCAGGGCTTTCTATGGCTTACAAGCACACACAACAGAATGCTGGGCTTTCCTGCCTACAAGATAGGGACTGTTGTTCTTTTTCAAAGACTGATGCTCAAGTTAATTTTTCTTCATCAGTATCAGTCTGTCCTCTCCAGGCTGCCCAGCTCTTTTGTCCTTATCCCTGGAGCTGTGGAAGTCAGTTTGAAATCTGAAGGGCTGGGCAGGCAGAGGGCCCATCTCTGAGGTTTGGGTGTGGAGCTGTGCCCTGTGCTGGGAGCCCAGCCAGTTAAATCTTGCTGGGCATGATGAAATCACAGGGAGAGCTTCTGTACCTTCTCAGCTGCCTTCATGGGTCTGCAGGAGTTGGTTTCATTGAAGAGAAGTTCTGTGTACTGTTTAAAAACCCCAACAACTTTTGTTGTTTAAAGTTGCACTAGCTGGTCACTCCAGTCAGCCCACAGGCCAGTTGTGCTCTTGGTTTAATCAAGTTATCAGACTTCAGGAGCTTTTCCAAACATGAAAGCTCTGTATTTGATAAATAGCGGGAAGCCCTGAAAATGGAGTGTTCATTAGGCAATAAAACCTCTCTGTGTGGGTGCTTGGCCCCAGCCTGTGCTTCCTTGGCTTGTTCTTTGTGAGTGACCCCTGTGTTGTGTGGTTTCTGTTCTTCCCCAGACGTTGACGTCCCTTGCCAAGCTGATGAAGGAGTGCTGGTACCAGAACCCCTCTGCCAGACTGACAGCCCTGCGCATCAAAAAGACTTTGACCAAAATTGACAATTCCTTAGACAAACTGAAAGCTGACTGTTGACCCTCTCCTCGTGGTGCTCTCCTGGCAGGAAGGCACTTGGCTGGCCCAGAGGGCTCTGGCCAGGCAGTTGATGGCCCTGGTCCCCAAGGGCTGCTTGGAGCAGGAGCTCTGGGGAGCAGCTGGGGACCCCGGGCTGCCCGGACACACCTGGGCGGGCGCTGAGGGCTCAGCTGGCTGTGCTGTGGCTCAGCTGGTGGCCTGAAGGAAGACAGAGAAATCCTAAGACAAGATCAGGGCATTAAACAATGGCTTTGAACAGCTTTTTTTTTTTTTGCCTTTTTTTTTTTTTCTTTTTTTTTTTCTTTATATTTTATTTTAATTCTCCTAATCACTCCCAAGGTGAACACATGGAAGTGGTAAATTTTAATCAGCAATATTGCCTGTGCTTCTCTTCTTTATTGCACTAGGAATTCTTTGCATTCCTTACTTGCACTGTCACTGTTAATTTTAACGACATGACTTGCCAAAAATATGATTGGCTGTATCCTGCATTGATCTATGCCTGAGTAATAGGAAAAGAATTCGGTAAACTGAAAATGTAACTGTCAAGACTTTAGCTGCATTTTACATGTGTACTGATGTTTACAATAATGCTGAACATTAGGAATTTCTTGTTTATCCAAAACCTGCAAATTATTTATTACTAGTGCACTTGCCAGTTTTTTAAACTGTAAAAGAAGTGCATAAAGTTAAAGCTTATTTTTATGTGGCCTCTTTCATGATTTCTTACACAGACGTTTTTGTAACACAATATAACCTGAAACATGAATTGTTTTCTGTATTATCATATTACAACTCGATAGTCACATTTTAAGTGCTTCACATTTGTAGGTGTGTGGTCTGTACCATATTTTCAGTTGGAATATGGAACGTATATATAGCCATTTCCCACAGGACCTTGCATCTGGCATCTTACTGATCTGGGAAAGGAAAGCAATGGAGGAGTTAACTAGGATATTAGGTCATGAATGCTGTGGGGAAAATGCATTTTATTTCTTCTAAGCTATATAATATGCATTTAAACTCTGCCAGAAAAATAACTATTTTGTTTTAATCTACTTTTTCTATTTAGTAGTTATTTGTATAAATTAAATAGAATGTTTTCAAGTCAAACGTGGGAGTGTTTTAGTTGTGTTACTGCCTGTCAGTGATCAGGTGTCCCCCTGGGGACCCTGGGCTGTACCCGCAGGGTCCCGGGGGCTGCTGCTGCCCCTCTGAGGTGCTGAGGCTCCAGAAGTGCAGCAGGAGGTGCTGGGCTCTCCCTGGAATGGCCCCACATCCCTGTGCCCCACCCTCCCCTGGTCCAGGATCCCCAGCCCGGGGGTTGGCTCGGTGGGCATGGGGGCTTCCCTCTGCCTGGGCTCTCCATCCACTCCTCTCCTTGCACCCCCACAGGAGCCCAGGAGTGGCAGTGCCCTCTCATCCTTGGAGAGGGGCTCCTTTATTCATGGCCTTGGGACCCTCCAGGTGATCCAGGGCTCTGGGCAGAGACCAGCCTCTCCATGCTTCCTCTCTGGGGTAAAACACTTCTCTGAGGTTCCCTTCAGCACTTCAGGTCTACCAGGTCCTGCTCTGCTGCCTCTCTGTAACTTCTCCTCCTCAGCCCCATCCTCCCTGTCCCGTTCCAGGCAGCAATGCCTCTTTCCACAGTGCAGGAGGAGCAGCAGGAGCCAAGTGTGTGGGGTAGGTGCTGCCTGGGGCTGAGAGACAGCGTGGAGCTCTGCAGAGCAGCCTGAGCTGGCACCACCTGCCAGCCCTCTAATTATATGTGATGAGAAAAAAACGGCAAAAGTGGGATTCGGTGAGTTTTTCTCTTAGTTTGTAGCAGGAGTGCAAATGCCTGAGTGTGTTCTGGTTTGCTTTAAATGGGTGTGAGAGCTGTGTGCTGGGCGGGCTGGGACACGGCTGCCCCCGGGAGGGATGGGCTGTCGGTGGCACAGGGGAGTCGGGCTGGGACTGGGGCTGCTGGAAGGGGCAGCTCAGCTCACTGGTGACAAGCACAGCTCAGAGGTGAGGAGCTGAGAGTGGGCATTGCCTGAAGCTCTGCAGTGCCTGCAGACACATGCCTTTCTGTAACAGCTGATGGAACAGGCAGCAGGACTTGAACCAAGTGGGAATCCAGGCAGGCTCTTGTGCAGGTGCTTGGGGTGAGGCCAGCAGGGGTGTCTGGACAGGCCGGGGTGACAGGAGGTGGCACTGCAGAGTGGGGACAGGGGCACAGGTGGCAGTTCAGTGTGCAGTGTGAGTGGGGAGTGTATAGTCAGGTTTTTGGTTGGAGTTTTCACCTCTCCAGTGTTTTCCAGTGCAGGGCTTGGAGGAGAGAGACAAGCTGTTGTGCTGAGGGTTTAGTGACAGCTCTGGCTGTGCTGGTGGGAGCTGGGCTGTGTCCCCCAACCCTGCCACGCTGAGTCACAGCATCTTACTGGGCATTAGGGAGATGGTCCTGTTAAATACCTGCTGCAGCTCTTCTTTGCACTGCAGCATTCTCTGCCAAGTGCTGTGTTCTAGACCAGCACTGACTGCAGGCAGGGAACAGCTCTGGACTGGATTTGGGTTTTCCAGCCCCAGCACTGGGTACTGGCTGTCAGCTGTGCTGGGGCTGCTTGGGATGCTGCAGGGTACGGGGCCTGCAGCAAGAGCACCACAGTCCTCTCTGCACCCCCTGTCAGGAGCTGTGCAGAACCACAAGGTCCCCCCTGAGCCTCCTTTTCTCCAGGCTGAGCCCCTTCCCAGTTCCTTCAGCTGCTCCTGGGGCTCCATTCCCTTCTCTGAGTACACAGGGGATAACTGACTGAAGGATAAAACCACAAAGCATAGGAACACCCCAGTAATGCTCTTTATCCTGTGGTAGGTAAAGAGGATTATTGGGAAAAGCCACTGGCAGGGTAACAGAGTGTGTCAGTGCTGGGAGTTCTGGGCACTCCTGGGTGTGCTGGGCAAGGTCACAGTCACTGCTGCTGCTCTGAGGACTGCCTTCTGCATAGCAAAGCATCCAGGGTTTGTTTTAAACATATTTCACTTCCACCCCCTGCTGCTGAAGTACTTTTGGTCCAGGCATGGAGTGAACTATTTGAAGCATTAGCTAGTGTGTGTGTTGGAATTGGGTTTCTATTTGGCAAATGTGAATCAAGAAAGTGAAGAGGAAAGTAATCTTTGGGAGTTATTTCTTAGCAAGTTCTCATCCCTTGGGATAAGTCATGCAGCACTGTGCTGTCCTGCTGTACAGTTACTGCTGAGGACAGTCAGGGTCTGTGCTGCCCAAAGCCAGCGGGAATAGCTGGGTTCCCTCTTGGGAGCTGGAGCGGGGCAGGCCTGGGGAGAGAGAAGGGAGAACTCAGTGACAGCCAGGGAAGTGTTCTCTGTGGTGTGTGATTGAACCTTGTCTCCAGGTGTCTGGGCAGTCACAGGAGAGCATTCCTTGCTGCTTTTCCCTGGAGGTGTCCGGGCTTGGGCAGTGGGGGAGGTTCCACGTGGAGGGAACACCCCAGCCTCCCATGCTACTTTTCCAGCGTGTTCATTCATTAATCACTGTTCCTCTAGTGCCTCCACAAGAATCCAATCTTCTGAAGAGATTTGGAATTCTCATCTATAATGTGCTGCAGTCAGGGTGTCGCTGCCTTCATTACTGTGGCGATGGCACAGGCAGTTCCCTGCTGCACTGAATTATTCATGTGTCTGGCGGGTTTGCACTGCACCAGCCGGGACAGAGCTGCTCCAGTGCCTCGCTGGGGATCAGAGCCTGCCTCTCAGGAGGCCCTGCCTGGAAGGACAGCTCCAATGAGCAGCACTGCCCGTGGGATTTGACTGTCCTGCTGGGGGGGACAGTCCCCAGCAGTTACACGAGGAAGACTGGATGGAACCAGAGGTGTGTCAGATTTTGAGTATGGAAAATGTAGATTTTTGTTTGAATTTCTCTGTTGCCCAGAGAGGCTGTGGATGCCCCATCCCTGGAAGTATCCAAGGCCAGGTTCAATGGGGCTTGGAGCAGCCTGGGATAGTGGAAGGTGTCCCTGCCCATGGGAGGAGAGGAATGGGATGGGCCTTCCAAACCAAAGAATCCTGTGATTCCAGGATTCCATATGCAGAAGGCTGGTTTGTTACTGGTCAGGGATGTGTGGCACTCCAAGGTGTCCTGGGGAGGGACAGCAGCTGGGAGCAGCCTGAGACTGGGCACTCCAGTTAGTGTTGTTGGAGGGAAGTCTCTGAAGGCTTCCTCCATCTCAGCTGGAACTTCCTGTGTGGGCCTTCTGGGCTGGAATTATCCATCAGAAATCCATATGAAGCCTTCCAGAATTTTATTTACCTGAATTAAACTGTTTTGATAGGGACAATTCTCTTCCCTGTGAGGCAAAATGTCTGCTGTACAAAATGTTCAGCCTTGGCGCAGTGGTTGGCACTGGAGAAAGGAAGCAAAGACATTCCAGGTGCTGTTCCATTTATAGAGAGAGAATCTCAAGCACATTTAAAAGATAAGGTTTATGTGAGAAAAGTAAGTGTTTTATCCAATGTCGAGGTACTGTGGCAGGTGCTCTCACCTGGGAACAGCACCTTGGCTTTACATTCCCAGCTAGAAGGAAAAATCCCAGCACCCTTCAGTGCCTGGCCCACGGAGCTGTGCCAGGACAGAGCCAGAGCCTGGCGGGGAGGGCTGGGCACTGCTGGAGCCAGCTCATGTCCAGCCAGCCCCTCCTGGAGGAAGAGGCTGCAGGGGAGAGCGGGGCAGTCCCTGGGTCCCTTGGGAGGGGTCTGCCAGGGGTTTGGGACACCTGAGCCTGGGTCACCCTGTTCTGCACCAGCCTGACTGCTCGGGGGGCAGGGGCCAGGATGGTGCCTGTGGGACAGCACACCAAAGTGTCTGCCATCTCCCGGACCTGGGCGATGTCAGTTGTTGGGTTGTTGGTTTTTGTTTAAAAAACACAGCCCAGTGTCCCCCTTGGCACCACAGTGGCTGCCCTGTGTCACGCTGTGTGACATCCAGCTCTGTGTGAAACCCAGAGTGCAGCCCTGGGGCTCCCCTCCCTTCCTCAGGGCTCTGCTCTCCCAGGTCTGAACCTCTGAGGTGGATTTTTAAAATTATCTAACATCAGTAATTACTAATTTGTCTCCAACTGAAGCCCCCACCCAAACACTGACCACCTTCTCCAGTGCAGTGACTGTCCACTTCTACTGTCACAAAACTACCCTGATCTCCTAAAATCAACAGCATTTGGATACTGGCATCAGCGTCAGCAAGTCCAGGTTTTGGTTTCTGTGCTAAAATCTTTTCCTCTCAAAAAATGAAAAGCTGATGCTGTGTTCAGCTTCAACACCTAGATTTTTCTTCTTCCCGTGGGTTTTGTGGAGAGATTTTTTAAAAGGTTTTTTTGAGTGTTTTTTGGTGGCTTTCACGGCATGGAAAAGGCCACGCATACCTTCCTCTCATCCCTGTGTATTGTTCTTCTGTTCAAGCTCAGAGATAAGCCATGTGTCAACTGTGAAAAACTGTGCCAGAAGGAAATCATACCTAGCAAGGGCAGGGATTTTTTAGTTAAAGACATTAAAACTTGCAGTCAGCTTGCTCTTTGGATCTTAAAAGATGACACCCTTAGTGTGCTGCCAGCTGGAGTCAAGGACTTTGCATCACCCTAATCTCCTCCCCCACAGGTCTCTGCAGAATTTTTCTCCAATTTTCACCATCCAAAAATCCTTTTCCCAAGTTTCATAGCTATTTCAGATTCACAACATGGATCTCTTTTCATTCTTGGAATGTTCTGGCAAACCTGGAGCCTTAAGATGCGATCCCGCTTTGGTGCCTGCAGTTGTGCTGGTTTGGTTTTCCTGTGTGCAGCACTGGCAGAGCAGGCAGGTAAGGGCAGCTGGAGCTGGCCAGAGCTGTGGCAGCCCCGAGGAGCTCGGGCAGTGCTGCTCCCTGCCAGCTCCAGCCCTGGCTGGGATCGATGCCGTGGCCAGAGGGCCCTCGGTTGTTTCAGCTTGCCCTGGGAACACGCTCACACCTGGCCACAGTCACTCTGTCAGGTCTCATTTTGTAATCAAATTCTGTGGGAATCTAAAACACGAGACAGCCCCTCTTCACTGGGAGAAAGGACACTGATACCAGTAAACAAAAAAAGGTATTTTGCTGTTTCTAATTGTTTGCTGAAGTGAGAGAGCCTGCAATTGTGTCTCCTCTGCAAGCGCTTTAAAAAAAAAATTGCATTATAAACTTGACACAACTCCATGTTCTCAGCGTCTTTTGCTCCGTTTTATGAGGATCTTGAATTCACATTAAGCCTTTAGGAAAAGGGCTCTGGCCCTCTCCCTTATTCTGCCTTGGTGCCTTTGGCCATTCCAGCCATTCCATGGGGGTGGCTCAATTTCCCTGTTGCTGTTTCTGGCAAATCTCCTCTCACTCCCCTGGGAGATGGCTCCAAACTGGGCCACTGGAGACTTCCCATTGCAAATGTGGTGGGTTGGGCTCAGGTAGAAAGGATGTCCCTGGATCCCTGGCAGTGCCCAGGCCAGGCTGGACACTGGGGCTGGGAGCACCTGGGACAGTGGGAGGTGTCCCTGCCATGGCAGGGTGGCACTGGGTGGGCTTTGAGGTCCTTCCAACCCATTCCACGATGAAATAGATTTTTAACTACACTAATGCTCACTCTTTGCACTCTTCTTATGCCTGATGCTCAAATACCCCAAGCAGTCCCATTCCTGCCCCTCATCATAAGGCCCCACCCAGTGCAATGTGTCCTTTACAGGGAGTTCTGGCTACTGTGTATTCAATGTCAGAGCCACGGGAAGCAGCATCTGGGGAGGGGGATTAAAGAATTATCAAATGTTTCTTGGAACAGTTTGGGAATTTTTCACCGCTCTTTCTAATTGCCACAGTCAACAATATAATGCTTTTGCATGAATATCATCCTGATCAGAGTTTTTTGACAGTTTTATGGCATTCTGGATGAGCAGAGTGGGACTAAGGGAGTGCAAGGCTGCTCTGTGGCCAGGACACTCTTGTGGGAGGCAGAGGACCAAGGGGAGGGGTAATTGCTGACTGCTGCCTGTGCTGGGGTGTTTGTGGATTCCCTTTGGTTTTTCTTGCACAAAATTTCAGTAGATCTTGGTTTTGTCCTGATGAGGACCAAAACAAATTACAAAACAAAATTCTTGGCTTTTTGCCAACTCTGTAAGTGCTTCCAGCCAGCAGAAGTTTCTCTGGTGGTACCTATGCCCAAAGACTCTTAAATCCCCAGGACAGGCTGTTCCTGTCCCCCATGAGCCATGCCATGCAAGCAGCTACACTGGGGAGCACTTTTGTCTCACAACAGCCTCAAAGTGTGGTGGGTTTTTTTCCCTCCCATGCCTCGTCTTGTTCTTTTGGTTTCTGCTGGTGTTTGTTGTGTCAAAGGCCTGAGGAAGATCAGGCAGGGGGTGAAGGCTCAGTGATGATGGATAACCAAGACCCAAACCTTCAGGTCCCTGACTATACATATATTTTCTAAAAGCTTTGATTCTCCTTCTTTACAAGTGCAGGACATACTCTTTTCATCACTTCTGCAAAGTGTGAATAAACATGTTCTTTACATTTTCTTTCTTAAACTATGGAAAAGCTAATTACATAATTTCTACTTTTCCTGTCTTCCTTTATATGGAAAAGCAGAATAATTCCATGCTGTGAACCAAAACAGAGTCTGAATGAGTTATATTTACATTTTCTAGTAGCATTGAGCAAATGGAGTGGATTTTTGTAAGACTTGGAAGGAGTGGAAGCAAACACGGATGTGCCAGGACCGTGGTGCCGTGGTCTGATCTGACAGCAGGGTGAGCAGTGCCTGGGTGCTGCTGAGGATCCAGTGTTCTCTCCTGCTGTTCCCAGAGCCAGCTGGGATCTCCAGGGAAGCAATATGTGGCTTAGCAGGTACCTGGCAAGTGATGGAGGGCTGAGCAGGTGCAGGACGTGAGAGCCGTGGGCAGGGAGCAGTCGCCGGCTCCAGCCTTTCAGAAAGGAAACAGAAGCAATTTCTCCTCTACTGTTTTATGGCTCTGACACCTTCATCTATTTGATTAGATCCTGGCAGGTATTTTCTAACCCCCCTGCAGTATTTCCAAGCAGTGAGGTGTGCAGAACTCTGCTGTACTGTGTTTCAGTGCCACAGAACATCAACCCCTAGGGATTGCTGTGAGAGTCGTGCTGGGCCTCACTGCACTAAGATGCTGCAATTCCCATCACAATTAAATGGGGATGGGGTGACATGGAAGTCCTGAGTGTCTTCCCGGGATCTATATGAATGACAATTAAAAAAAAAAGTACCAGAGCAGCTTTTTTTTGGTGCTGTTAAACAGCCAGTTGATCCCAGACTGCTTGGGTTTCATCTCTGCTGTGTCTGTACCACGGTGGAGGGCAATTTGTTTTCTTGCAAAAAGAATTTAGTCAGATGATATTTTTCTTGTAAAGGCGTAATCCCAGAATCCTAGAATGGCTTGGGTTGACAGGGACGTTAAAGCTCGTTCGGTGCCACCCCCTGCCATGGGCAGGGACACCTCACACTGTCCCAGGTTGCTCCAAGCCCCGGCCAGCCTGTCCTGGAACCCTTCCAGGGATGGAGCAGCCACAGCTTCTCTGGGCAACCCGTGCCAGTGCTTTTCTTCCTAACATCTAATGTAAATCTGTTAAACCCATTCAGATATTGCAGAAACGCTGCAAACTCTTCAACACGTCGCTGTTCATGGATGGTTCGGTGCAGCCTGGAAAAGTCCCGGGGCAGGTGCCAAAAGGCACCGACGGGGATTTGGCAAAACTGCCAAGACTGAAAATCGTCCTTGTCCCAGGTCCGGTTTTCGCATCTCTGCGGGCGGAAGCCCCGAGGGCAGCGCGGCCGAGCGGAGCCCGGGAGCCGAGCGGGCCCGGGAGTTACCGGAGCGGGCCCGGGAGTCACCGGAGCGGACCCGGGAGTCACCGGAGCGGGCCCGGGAGCCGAGCGAGCCCCGGAGCCGAGCGAGCCCGGGAGTCACCGGAGCGGGCCCGGGAG
>WBNO01006914.1:48566-61951 GCA_013400575.1 Peucedramus taeniatus | reverse complement strand
CCGGGAGCGGCACCGGGAGCGGCACCGGGAGCGGCACCGGGAGCCGGGCGCGCGATGCTCGGGGCGCTGCGCTAGAACCCCGCTTATCCATCCCGGCCGTGGCCGTTCGGGGGGGTTCGGGCTCTCGGTGCCTTTAATCCCAGCCGCGGGTACCGGGAACTGGGTCAGCGGGGACTTACCGGAGCGGAATCCCTGATCCCTGGGCTTCCCACGCCATCCCGGGCGGATCCAGCGCGGGGGCAGATCCTCCGGCGGAGCCGCACGGTGCCCTGAGAGGAGCTGCCAGGGTGCCCTGCGCTGCCCCTGCCCCATCGCAGGCGCCCGGGTCCCTCCGCACACGCTCGTCTCCGGCGGCAGGCGCTGGGAGACGCTCCCTCCCCTCGATCATCCCTAGAAAACTTAAACCCGCGCTCTCCAGCGGGACTCTGCAAACCAGCGGAGAGCAAGGCAGCGTACCACTGCATATTTTACAGTTTTTCCATTAGGTTTACTGGATTTTACCTTTCCCTGCGTGTTTTCAGCAGGGCAGTTTCCTCGTGTGGTGCTCGTTAGGACCTTGCAGAGAGGGGAGGTCGCAGCCCCAGGTGCGCGGAAGGACCGTGCCCTTCCAGCGCATCCAGCTGCTCACAGAGTCCCTGCTCTCGGCCAGGGAGGAGGAACAGGGCTCAGCCGTGGGCTGTGCAGTGCTTCTGTGTACTACTGCACATCTGGTAACCGCTGGTGCCTCCGCAGGCTGTAAAGCCTGCTCCGCAGGAGCTCCTCTCCTTATTTCTCTGGAGTTCGGCCGTGTTTGGCAGTGACCCCCGGGACAGGCAGCCCGTGCAGCCCTCGCTGTCCCGGTGTGCCCGAGTTAAACCGGAGCACTGCAGCTGTGCCTGTTACCAGCTCCCTCTGGAGAGCATCCGGAGCCCCAGGGAATCGCGTTGCCTTTGATTGTTGTGCGAACGAAAGCCTTGCACTGCTCTGCTCTCCACAGGTGCAGGGCAGGGCCCTCTCCTGCCCTGTCCCAGAGCCTGGCTCAGGCCTGGGGTGTGCACAGAGCAGACAGGCGGATGTGTGGCAATAGAGGGGACAGGCGGTGTGACTGTCTGCGTGGAAAATTCCTTCTCAAACCGCTCGGATGTGGCTTTAGGAGCTATCAGTGCTGGGGACTCTCTTGTGCAAGCAGCTCCAGCCTTGCAGTGGATCAGTGCTGCCAGCCCTGGTGATCTCAGCTGCCTCCCCATGGAGTTTGTACCCGCAGCCCTGGGCCTGCCCTCAGCCCCTCACGGGCTGGGATCTGCAGGTTCCTCTTCAGCTCAGTGCATGTGCTGCATGACACAAAATCCCTGCACTCACAGAGCTCTGCTGTGTCACTCCTGCCCCAAAAAGCACAACCTTCCCAAGGACACCTCGCCTGTTAGAACCTAAAAGTGTCCTTTGGCAGCTTATTCCACCAAAAGCAATTTCCCTGGGTGTTGTAGCCCTTTCCCTGCCTTGTTAATATTAATTCCAATCCTGGACTCAGCTTCTGCCTGCTGGGTTTTGCCTTGGCTGCTGAGCTTTTCCAGAATGGGGATTTTGAGCATCCAGTATCCTCCTTCCAAAATGATGATACTTGCAAATATTTATAAAATCATTCCCCAGATATTTATTTAAGAAATCAGAACTCTGGAACTCTGTGATGTCTCTCATTCAAAGAAATTTTCTCCTCAATTCTAGAACAAATACTTTTTCTCTTTTTTCTACAATTATCTAGTTTTTGTCCTGTTTGATATCAGCCCTTTTTACAGTATTTTTATATAGGAAGCTTTTCCTGCAACTATTTTCTTTCAGAGCCCTCTCCAGTGGGGGAACTTCTCCATATTTTTCATAATAGTCCAAAAAGCAGGTTTGGTTTTTTTAAGACCTGTCATTGCTCAAAATTCTGGTTTCGCCTTCTGAAGAAACATGTTTCAAGAGAATAAATTTGTCAGTCCCATGGCTGGGGCTGGATGTGTCCCTGCTGTGCTGAGGGGTGGCCCTGGCCCCGCTGGCACTGCAGCAGAGGCTGCACCCAGCCCTGGGGCTCGGGGCTCTCAGCTGGAAGCTGCTGCCCCTGCCACCACCCAGCAGCTGCTGGAGACCCCAGCGGGCTCAGGTGGGATGGGCTGGGCTTGTGGAGACACCTGTGCTGTGCCCCAGGCAGTGCCCCTGGCACAGGCAGCCAGGGCTGCCAGGGAGGGGGGAGATTCCTCCTGCTTGTGGAAGTGCACTGCCAGTGGCACCTGAGCTGCCCAGAGCTTTCTATTACACGTGAAATGGTGAGTACCCAACCCCGTTCATCTTCTAGGTGAGATCTGTGATTTCTTCACAGAACCCTCACACCTCTCCAGAACTGCCTTTGACATGCCAGCTCAATTTCCTAATGCCTGATCCCCTTGCTGCCTGTCCTGAAACTCTTCCTATTTCTCCTGGGCCTTTCTGAGGTGGGAGGCAGCATCTGATCCCTCCTGGCAGAGCAGGGCTGCAGCCTCTCCTGGTGTCTCCTGCCTGTGCCCGCAGCAGGAGCTGAGCAGCTGCCCAGCAGTCCCGGGGAGCAGAGCCCTCTGTTCCCAGCGGGGCTGAGAGTGCTGCTCCCTGCTCGGGCACAGCTGAGGCTCTTTGCTCTGTGTGATGGGACTGTCCTCCTCCTCTTGGTCCCTCAGCAGGGGCACTGATGGAGTCCCCACCCCTGGAGGGACCTGAGAGCCCTGGGGGTGTGGCACTCGGGGACTTGGGCCAGCACTGGCCTCGGCAGTGATGGGGGAGCAGCTGGACTGGGCCTCAGAGGGCCTTTCCAATCCAAACAATTCTGTGATTCCGTGGTGAAATTGTTTTGCAGTGCTCTGAAGTCAGGCCTGTTTCTGCCCCAGCAGCCCCTGTTGCCCCTCACTGCCCCCTGAGCACTCAGCCCCGGCCCTGGGCACAGCTGGGGCTGCTGCTCCTCTCTGCTCCCCTCTGCCTCGGACCTCAGCTGCTGCCAGAGGAACAGGCAGGCTGGGGGAGAGCAGAGTGGCTGCTGGTGCAGCAGAGTTTCTTTGCTGTGGTCAGTTCCCAAAATTGTGCAGTTGGAGAACAAGGGGCAGTGCCAGACCCACGGCACCTTTACTGGGACCTCCCCTGGACTTTGTCCCGGCTCCATCACCAGCAAGGGGCTGGACAATGGGAAACAGCCACTCTGTGGTTATTAGGATCTCCTTGGAGCCCCTTTGTCCCACAGTAAAACTTTTGTCAGAAGTCAGTCAGGTCCAGGTGGGTCCTGTGGTGTGGAAACATCCCTTCCCCGGGGATGGAGGGCAGCTGTGTCCTGGCACTGGGGTCTGTGCCTGAGGCAGGGGACCCAGGCAGTGTGGGGAGCCCCAGAGCTGTTATTTGGAAAGGAAATGAAAGTGTATCTAGAAGGGCACAATAGACAATGACCCTACAGAATGATCAAAGATGGAAACGTTCTGGATATTCAGCATTCCCTCCCATCAGGCCACTTAGATCTTTGCTTTCCAATTTAATTTTGAAATGCTCTACTGCTAGCCATGGTGAATAGTCATGGATTATGACTTAGTGGAAGATTAATGCCCTGTTAATCTGTGTAGTAAAAAGTCTGTGCTGAGATGTAGAACCTTGTGTGGCTCATAAGAGAGGGCAGGTCTGGGCTTTGCTCCCCCAGAGTTTTTGGTTCAATTATGTTGGCTCTGTGGTGTCAGTGGGCTTGTGTTAAGTGTTCAGTTCCTTCCATTTGACTTTTGGAGTTGCAGTGTCCATCAGTGTGTTTCAGCTATTCACTGTCTCCATGGAGCTGGTGTTTGAACTCCTGTTCTTCCATCTCCAGTTCCCATGCAGTGTCACACTCAGCTATCCGGTGACTCGTGTGCTTGATGCTGACACTTGCTGGCGAAGGGGTGGAAGCACACAGAACCCAAATCCTTGTGCTGGTCTGTCGGAGATCAGGTGCTGGCTCTGTTCCTCCTGCTCCCAAGCCCATTGCATGGCGTGTCTGCCCGCCCTGTGTGTTTTCTGGCAGTGGCACTGAAAACGAAAAGGCAGGAAATGTCACTTTTTAGGGAAGTCAGGCAGATTATTTTCTTCTCTGAAGACCAATTCATCCTGCCCTTGATTCATGGTGGAGCTCATCCAAGAATCTGGTGTGTAGTCCCAGCTCCTACTGCAATAACAGCAGGAAAAACATCCTTGAAAACCATGTATGTGTTAAAAACACCAAACCCAGGAAACCTCTGCTCCTGGGCTGTCTGTACCCAAAATCTGCTGTCCTTGTGTGCCAGAGTGGGCATCTCCCTGCCCCTCGGCTGGCTCGTGCCTTCTCCTGCTGCTGTGGGTCCTGTGAGTGCCAGCTGCCTGGGAGGGGACCCTGTGTCCCTCGGCCTGTCCCTGGCTGCTGTCCCTGCCACAGGGAGCCTGTGGCTCCCGGTGCTGCCCTGCCCTGGCCCAGTCTGCAGCCAGTCCAGGTGGGACAGCCCTGCTCCCTCTGGGGGTGATGGGCTTTGGGGAGGGGCAGGGCACGTTTGGGAGTGACTGCAGAGCTCCCTGCTCAGAGAGCTGGCACCCTTGGTGGCCAGGTCTGGATGCCCGGCGTGCTCTCTGCAGCCACGGCGTGTTTCACTTGTTCACTTTCTCCTAATTTCTCAACCAGAGAATGGAATGTTTTAAGGGAATTGTTGTGCTAGAGTGAATAAAGGAGTCCTGTTCATTACCAGATTAAAGAGCGCCTTGTTTTGAAAGTTTGGGGGCACATTTTTCTCCTGCCTCTTTGATCCTTTAACTCTTTGACAGTCACCTTGTTCCATTCCTTGGTTTCCAGGGGTGGGAGTCCTGACTTTTGCCCTGAGACAGAGCATCACCAGTGGCACTGCCAGGACTGTCCTCAGGAATGGGTTTGGGGAGGGAGGAAACATTTATTGCTGCATATAGGGACTGCAGAATTTCAGTCAATAGTTCCAAATTCTTCCTCTTGCCTCGTGCTGTGAAATGGCTCTGTGGGAGGGAAGCAGCTCAAGGTGCTGCTGGCTTGGACACTGAGAGGAAGGTTTCTGTCTTTGTGCTGTCACCCCTCTGGCCTGTAAGCTGAGGGGAATGCCTTGCTGGCTCCTCTGGGACAGCAGCAGAGGCAAAATAGAGCAGAAATGATCCTGATGTGTAGTGTGAAACTTGGGATACATTGCCAGGGGTTGTAGATGGGCTGGTTTTGGAACTGACATGGACAATTCTCTGCAAGGGAAGGAGTTGTTATGAATAACCAGGAGCAGCACTGGGGCTTTCCTGGTGGAGCAGGACAGACAAAGCATGAACTCTGGTGAGTGCTGTGTCCCTGGGGATGTCAGTAGGGGTGGGGACACAGGCTCCTTGGAGCAGGAGTGGCTGCACAGGCGTCTGGGGAGCTGCAGGGGAGGCACAGCGGGGCTGTGACACCGGGTTTGTCACCCCTGCTCAGCGGGGTGGGAGGGGGAAAAGCCTGGATCTTCCCAAGGGAATGTTCAGAAGGGCCCAGGCTCCTCCCCTGATTCCACAAGAGCTGAGGCAGCTGAAGTAGCACAGGTGCAAGAAACCTGTATTTTTATGGTTGTATTCACTCATCCTTCTGCTCTGTCAACAAAGGGCTCTGGATGGACGCAAGGGCTCTTGAAAACAGGATCAGGGATTTGTACCTGGTTTGTGATTTCTATCAATTTTTCTACATAAGAAGTCAGCCAGCAGCACAGGCAGGTATCTGAGGCTTCTGCTTTTGTAGAATTATATTTAAAAGTGGTCTGTGAAAGCCTTCTGTGAGGAAAGTGTCTTGTCTTTCCCACAACTCCAACTCTGCTCTTGTCTCTGAACAGATTCAGCTACAGTTTTCCATTTTCCCCTGTGTGGGGGCAGGATTTGGGGGTGCAGAGCCCTTGTCGTTGTGGCAATGGCTGTCTCAGTGTGATCAGGGTGAGGGTGCAGAGCTCCCCAACCATCCTCAGCTCACCCCATGTTTGAGGGCTCAGGGAGCCCCTGGGGCTCCTCGGGATGTGCAGGGACAGTTTTGATCAGCTCTGCTCTCAAGTAATCTGCAAGTACAGAGCACGGATAAATCTGTCAGTTATCCACTGCAGATGGCGTAATAAAGATAATTTTCCATTTTATTTTTAGACTGTGAGAAAGGGAGAAAAACACCGTAATGACATGTCTAAAGCCCCGAAGACACTTGCAACAATCTTGGACTCATTTCCTCAATAATGCTTTTATTTTGCAGTTTTGGTGATGACGTGTCTGTTTTCCTTCTGCTAGATCTCTAATTTATTTGGGTCTGGTGAGTCTTGCTGCTGGCAGCAGTGCTAGGAGCTGGGTAATGTCTTTAAGGGGAGATTTGGCTCTCGTGCTGTGTGTGATGGATGGTGCCTGCTCCTGTGCCGAGGGAGAGCCGAGGAGCAGCTCCTGGCACAGCCTCACCCAGCCCAGACACGGACACACCGTGCCAAGGAGGTTTGCTGTGGGCCCGAGCTGAGGATAAACACCCCCAGCTGTTATCTGAGAGGGGTGGCACAGGATGGGGAGTGTTGTCAGGGAAGCAAAGAGTGTCACAGAAACAGAAATCAGATTCGTGCTGGCGTCTGTCAGGACTTCCGTGCTCCTCAGAGGACTCTGGGGTTGCAAAATCATGGAATGGTTTAGGCTGGAAAAACCCTCTAAGATCATTGAGCCCAGCTGTGCCCCCAGCACTGGCAAGCCCACCACTAACCCGTGTTTTGCTTTTCAACTCGCTCTTATCCTTAAACAAAAGAAAGCCCCTCTCCCCCACAATTCCAAAAGAAAAAGAAAGATTTATGGCTTAAACTATTGTCCTGAGTAGAGCAGGGCTCAGACTTGCAGAGTTGGAGCTGGCCCAGGAAGGGTAGCCTGGACAAGGCGCCTGATGTCAGGGGACATGGGGAGGAGTCTGTCATTGTGCCCATGTCCGTGCTGGGGGGCTGTGTGGGGGTGACCTGGCTCGGGGCTGTCACCCAGTCAGCTCTGGCACAGCTGGGGTGGCTGCTCTGGGCAGCTGGCTGGACGGGCAAGGGGCGCTGTGCTTTTGGGAGCCAGCAGCAGCTCTCAGGGGAGCTGCTTTTTGGGGTGGCCAGTCCTCTCCACCACAAAAGACAGATGGCATCTGTAAAATCCCTGGGACTGAGATTTAAACGCTTGCCACGTGTGGATGCCGGGGGCCTGTGCTGTTGGGGTGTCCCGGGACTGGTTTCCTGCTGCAGCCCCGGCCCCCATTCCCAGCGCTGGCCCCGTGCCAGGGCTCACAGGGGTGCCTGGCACAGCCAGCTGGCATTGTCCTCGGGGTCTGGCAGGGCCTGGTCCCCACGGCTGTCCCCGCTTTGCAGGCCTGCAGTGCGTGTGCCAGCTGTGCGAGCACACCAACTTCACGTGCCAGACGGAGGGGGCCTGCTGGGCCTCGGTCATGCTGGCCAACGGGCGCGAGGAGGTGGTCAAGTCCTGCGTGTCCCTGCCCGAGCTCAACGCCCAGGTCTTCTGCCACAGCTCCAAGAACGTCACCAAGACCGAGTGCTGCTACACCGACTTCTGCAACAACATCACGCTGCGCCTGCCGCTGGGTGAGTGCGGCCCGGCCGGCGGGGCCGGGGAGCGTCCGCGGGCCTCGGGCCTCGGGGCTGCCTGCGCACCCTGCGGGCTGTGTCCCGGCTTCCTGCACCCTGCAAAGCATGAACTGCAGCTCTGCGGGACAGGGGCTCCTGCCTGCCCAAGGGGATCCCAGCCGCCGGCCTCCCTGTGCTACGGCCGCGGGGTGTCCCTAGGGCAGGAGCGCTGGGGGACCCCAAGGCTCTGCTTGGGACCTTTTTGGCCGAGGCAGTTTCAGCAATCTGAGCCTTGGGTGGCCTTGGGTGGCCTTGGGTGGCCTTGGGTGGCCGTGGCTGCCGTGAGCAGCCTGTGAGGCAGCTGTCTGCAGTGTCACAGTGTCACCAGTCCTGCTCAGCAGGGGTGGGAAGCTGTGAGGTTCCTGGTCCTAATGAGGGGAGGAAAAGGCTGGCACTCCCAGGAGCCCTGTGTTCCCCAGCTGGGGCAGTGTGTGAGTCTGCCAGGCTCAAAGTTGTGTAATGAAGCTGATTTGGTGCTTTCTAAAAATAAATATTTATACTATTTTTAGCATAATTTTAGTTTAATTTTTTTTCTATTCTTTCCAAGATTTGGAAAGAAAATCCAAATTTTGTGTTTATTCCAGGCTTTAAAAAAAAACCTGTAAAATATACTATTTTATCAGACAATACCTTTTTATATACTTACAACAGTGAGATATGTTGCAGGTAAGAAAGATGCAAATTAATACACAATTTAAAATTATAGCTTGAATTTAAGAAGCTATCATGTAGCTCCTAATGCAGTTTGAAAGGCTGTTGCTGGGCAGACCATGGAGGAGCTGCTGTGGGAGCCTTGGGCACTGTCACCTCCTGGTGAACCCTGGTACCAACCTCACCTGTGCCGTGGGGCAGGAATCAGGATTGTTTCGTCGGTGCTAAGGATAATTTGTGTGATGCTTGTACCCCCACAGACGGCTGGGGATACAAGCATCGTCAAGCCACCCTAGGACATTGTTTTTCTTTCAGCTGACCACAGAAGGGACACACTAATTGTGGTCATGCTCTAGAAATAAAGTGCCATGGTGGTTTTTCCAAGCTGGGAGGAAAGCTGCTATTTCTAGAGGAGCAGCAGCATCTGCTGTTCCAGCACTTGAGCTGGGACCTGCAAAACCTCCGACTTCATATTTCACCCCCCCAAAAAAAGGCTGAATTTTTACCCTGACCCCTTTGCTCTAGAGGTTCAGGGGAGCTGGTGTCAGTGGGAACTGTAGCAGTGCAAAGGGGTTTCTGTGCTGGCCACTCCAACACACACACAGCTCGTGCTGTCAGGAGGGGCCTGGGGACAGCTCGGGGGTCAGTCCCTGGTCCCAGACACCTGACAGGTGGCACTTGGCACAGACACCCGGGTATGGAGGGTCTGTTGTGCCTTATGTGTATCACCTATCACTACCTGTCTGTCTGTCTATCTATCTATCTATCTATCATCTATCACCTATCTAATCTATCTATATCTATCTATCACCTATCTAATCTATCTATATCTATCTATCTATGCATTATCTATGTATCTATCAATCACCTATCTAATCTATCTATATCTATCTATCACCTAATCTATATCTATCTATCTATCCATTATCTATCTATCTATCTATCTATCTATCTATCTATCTATCTATCTCTAAGCATAACCACCTCTGTCTATTTCTGTGTCTATTTCTATGTCTATCTCTATTTTCTATATCAATCTCCTCATATATATATCTACCTTTGTGTGTGTATATATATATTTCTACCTTTGTGTGTATATACACATATACATATATATATATATTTCTTTATGTATGTACATATATTATATATCTGCCCACTTACCTGCTGACCTATTCCCATTAAGCAGATTCTAGATTCAAAGTGGAGCATGGGGGCATGAAAAGCTTGCCTTTAGGCAGGAGTGACTCTCCTGGAGGAGGAGAAACCCTGAGAAAGTCCAGCATGGTGCCCACCCCTGCTGGGTGAGGCAGGAGCTCAGGGTCCTTGTGGGACACAAACCCACCTTCAGCTCCTCTCCCTGGAGCTGGCCTGCCCCAGCTCAAGGCTGGGTGGGGCTGGGAGCAACCTGGACTGATGGGAAGTGTCCCTGCCCACGCACAGGCTCAGAACCAGCTGAGTTCTAGGGTCCCTCCCAACCCAGACCACTGTGGGATTCTGTGACTGTGACTGGCAAAGTTTTGTGCTGTAAAGGAGTGCCTGGAGGGCAGTGAGGGGATCTCTGAGGGCAGAGAGCAGTGTGTGCTTTGGAGCCCGTGCCTGAATTCCCGTGGCAGAGCTGCAGATGGCAATGCCTGCCCCAGCCAGCACAGGGCTCTGGGCTGGGGCCTTGAGTGACAGGACCTGACTTTCCCCTTCAGGTTGTTTTTTTTTTTTTTTGTTTTGTTTTGGTTTGTTTTTGTTTTTGTTTTTTTTTTTTTACAATGTCTGAAAATCTTTAAGGACGGATTAAACCTGGACTCTGCTTTTATATCCTCCTTCCTGTGGGCAGGGATTTCATTGAGGCATATTGCCTTAGCAGGTAAAAATGTTGAAGTGCAGGATGAGTTTGCAGTAATTGTTTTTTTTTTCTGTGTCACCCTGGATTCCTTTCCAGGTTTCTGCTGGTTTAACTGGGATGCTTTCTGCCCCAGCAGGTGACTTGAGATGAGCTTCTCCTGTCACAGCAGGGCTGCAGAAAACACCTTGAGTGCTGCTGCCCCAAGGGACATCCCCATGATAAATCACCCCTTGTACATCCCTCATTCTTGTTTTCTCTGCAGAGCTCACCACTGTGCCCTCAGCATGGAACAGGTTGGCTTGAGCAGTTGCTAATCAGACCTTGATTTTTCCAGCTGTAAATTTGTGTCTCGCAGGGTTTTTGGGCCGTATTTGAGATCTGGGAGACAGAGTTTGTGATCTCTGCCTCCCCCTCAATGGTGAGTGGAGTCTGTAGTCACAGTGGAAGCTGGAGAAACTTAATTTTAGACTCTAGCCCAAACTATATTTTTGAAGTGGTTTTAAGTACTCTGTAGAGCTGACTAGAGCCTCTCCATTAATAGAATGCAATAGATTTTCTTAGTACATTGGAAAGAATATGTAATTTTGCCCCCTGAGTAGCCTGGGAACACACACAGTTCGGGGCTTTTGGAAGCCTTGCAGTGGAAGCTTTACAGTGTCAGAAGCAAATGCTGTGTGTGAGAATGTCTTTTCCATTGAAGGGAAAATAATTTGTTTTATTTGCTGCCTGCAAGTACTATTTTGTTTACAGAAGCTGGACCATAAGTGCACTGCATTGTGAAACTGCTGAGCACTGCCAGATGTGCTGCTCTTGGGGCACACGTGGCGACGTCTCAGCCCCTGCTCCTGGTTAGTCAGGCAATGAACAGAACATGGTGTTGGTGAGCAGCGTTACACAATAGTGCAGGAATGCTGCTGCTGGACGTGCAGCTCCCTCAGCTCCTGCTGGAGCTGCTGGCCATGCAGCCAGGGGCAGGGGGACGCAGGTCACTGCTGGGGGGAGCAGGGATCTCCTGAGCCTGGGACCAGCCTGTGAGCACACCCTGCCCAGGCCCTTCCCAAGGGAGCAGTCCTTGCCCTTCAGAGCCTCCCGATGATTTTCCTTTTGTTACTGTTTGAGGTGGCCCAAGACCAATAACTATTTTGTTCTTCCCGTTATGTCATGTTGTTTTTCAGCTGCTGAGGGGAAGAGCTGACGTGGTGTGGTCAGCGCCTCCTGCGTGTTTGCCTTCAGCAGCCCCTGCCGGGGAGGAATGAACCTTCATTCCCACCTGGGACGGGTCTGACAAGCCCTGCAGGGGTTGGATGGCACAGGGGGAGTGCCGAACAGCCAGGGGACAGCTCATGCCCCCTGCTCTGTACCCACTGTGAGCCCGTCCCCCAGCTGGCACAGAGCCAGTCCTGATGTCCTGCAGTGTCCCCTGCACAGAGCCAGTCCTGTCCTGCTGCCCTGCACAGCATCCCCTGCACAGCCTAGGGTGGCAGGGCTGGTTCAGCAAGGCACCAGAGCTCCTGGGCTAGTGGATCTCTCCATACTGGACTCCGTCCCTGTTTCAGGGAAACCTCAGCCCTGTGGAAACAGAATGAAAAATGTTCAGGAGACCCTGTCATGTCAGTTAACTAGCAGCAGTTCCAAAGAGGGAGTCCTGCTCATAAATCCTCTTACAAACCTCCTGGGTCAGCCTCTTGAAGTCATTAAAGGAAAAACCTGTGAACAGAATGTACCAGCTTTGTGCTCAGGAGGGCTGGAGTTGTTCTGGTGAGCAGAGATGTGGTATTGACTGCAGGAAGGTAGCAGTGGGTGCTGAGCCTGTTTGCTGCTGCTTTTGAGACCCCACATCACCGTGGTCACTCTCAAACTCCAGGTTATGGTGTGCTTGAGGCCCAGCTCCTCCCTGAAGGGAAGGAGTGACCCAGCATGGGGTGGAGTTTGTGATTCTTACATCTTCTGCAGCTCTGAGATCTCGTTTGTACTCATGGTTCTGAGTGTTGAGGGGTTTTTAATGGGTCATATTTCCATATTTCTGGTTTGTTTTATCTGGGGGGAAAGCACTGGTTGATAAACTTATTTCAGATTTTGGGGACCTGAAAGAGATTATGTGTATGTTCCTGTGCAAGTGAATCCCTTAGCAGTGTCTTCCTAGAGCTTCTTGATAGAGAGAAGCTCTTCTGATCACCCTGGGTGGTGACCAGAATGCTGGCCTGAGACCAAGCTCCCTGCACAGGCGCTGTGTGGGGGAAAGGCTCCAGCACTACAGGACCATGGTCTGATCTGTCTGTTCTGTCTCCTGGCCAGGACAATGTGGGAAAGCATCGAGTGGAGAAAAGGAGACCCAGGGGTGACCTCATCACCCTCTACAGCTCCCTGAAAGGTGGCTGTAGTCAGCTGGGGGTTGGTCTCTTTCTCCAGGCAGCACTGACAGAGCCAGAGGACACAGTCTCAAGCTGTGTCAAGGGAAATATAGGTTGGATATTAGGAAGAAGTTTTTTACAGAAAGGGTGATAGAGTTCTGGAATGGTCTGCCCAGGGAGATGGTGGAGTCACCATCCCTGGGTGTGTTTAACAAAGCCTGGGTGTGGCACTGGGTGCCAGGGTTGAGTTGAGGTGTGAGGGCTTGGGTTGGACTCGATGATCCTGAAGGTCTTTTCCAACCCAGTGATTCTGTGAATTCTGTGTGGTTCTGTGGTGCTCTGAATGTGTCATTTTGTGATTCCGTGTGATTGTGTGATTCTGTAATTTTGTGATTGTGTGATTCTGTATGATTCTGTGATTCTGTGTGAACCTGTGACTGTGTGATCAGTGTGACTGTGACTGTGCGATTCCGTGATCCTGTGTGATTCTGTGATCAGTGTGACTGTCTGATTCTGTGATTCCGTGTGATTCCCTGACTGTGTGATTCCATGACTGTGTGATTCCGTGACTGTGTGATTTCGTGACCGTGTGATTCTGTGACCCCATGATGTTGTGTGGCCGCCGCAGTGTCTGAGCCCGTGTCTGTGTCTGTGCCTGCCCGTGTCTGTGCCGGCCCGTGTCTGTGTCTGTGCCTGCCCGTGTCTGTGCCTGCCCATGTCTGTGTCTGTGCCTGCCCGTGTCTGTGCCTGCCCGTGTCTGTGTGTGTGCCGGCCCGTGTCTGTGCCTGCCCGTGTCTGTGTGTGTGCCGGCCCGTGTCTGTGTGTGTGCCGGCCCGTGTCTGTGCCTGCCCGTGTCTGTGTCTGTGCCTGCCCGTGTCTGTGTGTGTGCCGGCCCGTGTCTGTGCCTGCCCGTGTCTGTGT
>WBNO01006914.1:21877-36121 GCA_013400575.1 Peucedramus taeniatus | reverse complement strand
CTGCCCCGGAGCCGCCACCGCCCGCTGCCCCCAGCCGGGGACGGAGCCCGGGCACCGAGAGCCGGGGCTGGCTGCGGGACGGCGAGCGCCGGGCTGCTTTTGGGATGGCAGTGGAACCTTGGCAGCGTGGGAAGCTCCGCAGGAGCGAGGGATGCTCGGGCTGTGAGGGGCGGAGGCACACATGTGCAAAACCGGCTGGGCTCGGGCCCGGCTGGGCTCCTCTCCCGTTCCAGCCGTGCTGGGAGCCAGAGAGGGTTTGTGCTGTCCGGGTGCTCCTTCAGATGTGCAGTTACCGCGGCCGGGTGGCCTGGCTGCCCTCTGCCCGCAAGGCTGACCGCAGTGACACCCCGGGCATTTCCGTGCGGATTTGGGAGCGTTTCTGTTTCTGCTGGGGCTGGCTCTGCCGCTGGGCTTTCCCCCCGAGCAGCACAGGCCAGCGCAGATCCCCCGGATTCGCGCAGAACTGCTCTGCTGTGACCGTAAATTATCGGCTGGGCAGTCCATCTCTGGGCTGTTTGTCTGACACGAAGAAGCCCGAACAGAAAGTGTCCGTGAGGAGTGATAATGTGAAAGTGTAACCAGAAAATCCGCTGCCGTGTCTGTGCGCTCCAGGCTTTGCTTCGTTCGGCTGCAGGAGGGCACCGAAGCTCTGCTTGGCCCGTGTGTGAGGGGACAAGGGAAGCCAGGGCGGGGTGGCAGCGGCTCCTGCAGCCCCGGAGCCCCCGCTGGAGGAGCCGCCCTCGGTGTGGCTGTGACTGGTGAAGCTGGGTGACATCAGGGCCGAGGTGGCACTGCAGGGACCGTCCCCAGGGCAGGGGTCCCTGGCGCAGGTGTGGCCCTGCTCTCAGCCCTCCCACCCCCACGGTGGGCTGTACACGGCCTTTCCCCTCCCCTTGTCCCAAATACCTGTCCAGGAGGTGGCTGTTTCTGGAGGAGGTCACGCCGTGCCCCATTTTATCCTGCTGAAGAGACACCAGCTCTATCGACTACAAACACCCCCCTGACAATGGAGCTCCTCACTCGTGGCTCACTTTTATGGGAAGAACCCACTTTTAACGCTGACCTGGCTCTTCCCAGAGGCCTCTCCAGGCCCAGGGGCCCCTGGGCTGAAGCAGGGCTCCTGGCTGGGAGATGCTGTGCAGGCACTGCAGGGCTCACTGTCTGCACTCCCCGGCCTTGGGGGTGCTTTGTGCCTCCCCTGAAGGTGTCCAGTTTATAAACACCCAGAATTTTAGAGAAAAGGGACAAAAGTGAGATGAGCTCTTGGCACAACTGAGATGTGATTTGTGCTCTGAGCTCACCACCAGCACCTGACAGGAGGATTTGACCTCCAGATGCTTTTCCTCCTGGTCAGAAAGTTCAAGCTCTCTTTTGACCAAGGCAGAGGTGCTGGTGGGATGCCAGCAGCTGTTTTTGGTTCTTCTCTAAAATGCTGGTTTTATCTGTGTGCCTCAAAGAACCACAAACCTACTGATGCCTTTCCTCTCCTGTTTCTGGTCGCAGCTCGCCTTGGCCAGATCCAGCTCCTTGGGTGACTCCTCCAAGCCACAGAGGTATGATTCCATGATTCTGTGATTGCAGAGGCTCTGCTCCTGGCTTACTCTGCATCAAACGTGTGTCCTGGGGATTGTGGCAGCCCAGGTGTGATCGGGGTGCGAGGCAGAGAGTGGTACCCAGCACCTGGGACATGCAGGTGCAGTTGTGACCTTTGCCTTGAGCAAGGGAACAGGCAGCACCAGCGTGGGAGGGATGGTGTGGTGACACCCCACGGTGTGGTGACACCCCAGGGGCACAGGGAGGGACAGTGTGGTGACACCCCACAGTGTGGTGACACCCCAGGGGCACAGGGAGGGACAGTATGGTGACACCCCACAGCGTGGTGACACCCCAGGGGCACAGGAAGGGACAGTATGGTGACACCCCACAGTGTGGTGACACCGTGCAGGCACAGGGAGGGACAGTGTGGTGATACCCCACAGCGTGGTGACACCCCACAGGCACAGGGAGGGACAGGGTGGTGACACCCCGGGGGCACAGGAAGGGACAGTGTGGTGACACCCTGCAGGCACAGGAAAGGACAGCATGGTGACACTCCACAGCGTGGTGACACCCCAGAGGCACAGGGAGGGACAGGGTGGTGACACCCCAGGGGCACAGGGAGGGACAGGGTGGTGACACCCCAGGGGCACAGGGAGGGACAGTGTGGTGACACCCCGGGGGCACAGGGAGGGACAGTGTGGTGACACCACTGTTTTGGGTGGAAATGCAGCCTGCAAAGAGCAGCACCCCACACTCACAGGGAATTCTGTGTGCTCCTCCTGCAGGCACCTCGTTGCTATATTGAAAGAAGATAAAGAGACTTTTGGGTTTGAAATCCAGGTAAGATGTAAATGGCAAGTTGGTTCATTAAAAGCAAAGTGTGGTGCAGAGTCTGAAGTGTCACATCCCCAAAAACAGGTCAAGGCAGGCCAGAGCAGAGGAAGGTGTCTGTCAGAGCCAGTGAGTTCTGAAGAGCTTACAGCACTCATACAAGACAGGGAAGTTTCTCTGAGGATTTTTTTGTAGTGAAGGTCACAGATGAGAATTTCTGGCCTTGTCACAAGTCAGAGTGTTGAATGTAGAAGAAATCCCATCCAAATCCAAGTAAGAGGCAATGACAGTGCCTTCTTACCTTTATAAGTGAGTATTTTTGGGAGAATTGTCTATGAGAATATTTTCAAATGAGAGAGATTAAAAAACTCTCTTAAAAATTACCTAATACTGGCTTTTTGCTGCCTCCTTTAACATGCACAGAGAGGTATGTACTTTTGAAGAAGATGTACAACAGTGGTATATTTTTCCATAAATACCTGCTAAGCATGACTTTTGGGGCAGGAGCTAAATTACATAGGAAGAGATTCTGTTTGCTGTAGAAGTCAGTAACTCATCAAGTAGGAGAGCCAGAATGTTACCAGGAGTACTGCTAGTGGGAAATTCTGTGTTTGTGGCTTTTTGTGAGAAAGGTAACTCCCAATCAGCAGGTCTGCTGTCTGCCAGGAGGCTGTAGTCAAGAAATGATCCCAGGAATAAAGGGATGTAGTTTGGGAGCAGAGAGGTCTGCCTGCCAGCAGCAGGGCAGTTTCAAAGTGCTTTCCTCTCTCTGCTCACAAAGGGAAAATGTGTTTTCTGTGAAATCAGTGTATTAGGAAAAGCTTACCTTTGCCCAGTTTGGGTCTGTGACTAATGAGCGGGTCAAGCTCAGCTCCTGAACAGAGGAGAGCTTTCAGAAGGGAGGATAATTGAGTCAATTACTGGCCTTTTGTGTAAATTGTCAGGGCAGATTTTCATTAAATGTGGCATTCCGATTAAGAATAATTGTTCTTGGCACGTTTTCTTCCTGAACATACATTCAGTGGGAGCACTTCATAGAAAGTCCAGGCTGCAGAAAGGCAGCATCTGTCAGCTACTGAGGATGTTTAGAAGCTGCAGTTCCATCACTGAGATAAATTCAGGCAAAGCAGAATAAGATGATGTGAAACTTTAGCTCTGCATCTGCAGGGAGCTCCTGCTTCACCCGTCCCAGTTTAAGCATGAATTTCACTGCTAGTCCAAAGGCTGGAATCACTGCTGGGGGGGTTGGCCAGATGAGCTCTGACCTTCCCCGGCCTCCATCCCTTTATTCCACACTGGCTGGGAAATGTGTGACTCCAGTGTGAGCTCTCTCGGGGTAGAAGTGGCACTCACAGGTCTCCAGGAAGCAGACGTGGCGTTTGCATGTCACCAGAAAAGGTTTCCTGCTGCTGCAGGATCCGGACAGGCTGCGGCACCGGGTTTTGCATTTTTCTAAATTCATGTCAGCACCCGAAACCACACGAGGGATTTAGAGTAATTAGAGTTACTAAATGTTTCGTTAAATGGGTAAGTCAAGAATGAAAAGCACTTTGAGGAGTGTGGGGATGTGTGTGGGTGACAAGTTCCAGAGGCCAGAAGAGCAAAAGTTTAAATCTTGTGTCTTTTCAGTTCCCATGCAAACTGAGCTGTCTGGCAGCAGCCCCTGACTCCACGCAGCACTCCCAATGAATAGGAGTCAATCCCTTGAAGAGCCCCAGTCCCATCCTGCCATGTTCCCCTGGGAACATGAGACATCTTTCCACAAAGCCATTCCCACCCATGCTAACATATTCTTGATTGAAGTTACAGAGTTTTTAATGCTGAATAACCAGCTTGCTTTAAAACTACTTTTCTTCATGGTTTGTTTTTTTTTTCCAAACCCAGTGTACAGGCACCTGTCAGGTGTCTACTGTTTTCTGCTGTACAAATGCATTTTTAATTGTTGGGTTATAGCATTTTGATCTCACTTGCATGTAATGTGCTCTCTCATCAGAGCCTTCTCACTGATAAAGTACTGAATTTTAAATGGCTTTCATGGCTCCAGGATTGGTAACTCTGCCCCTTTGGCATTAACAGACTATTAGGTTTCCACACCAAAATGATTTCTCCCTGGAGGTGTGCACCTGTGTCTGCAGGATCCAGGAGGAAAGCCCTGCCCATCTCTCTGGCCTTCAGACTGGTAACTGTGCTTGGGTTTTCCTGGCGTGGGTGGCCCGTCCTCCTTGGTGCCTGCTGCTGTTCCCGTGGGGCAGCTGAGGGCGGGCACAGGGGCTGATGCCCACTCTGGCCCCCGTGTGTCTCTGGCAGGTGACATCCTCACCAGCATCAACGGCGTGAACACCGAGGGCTTTGGTCACAAGCAGATTGTGGACTTGATAAAGTCTTCAGGGAACTACCTGAGGTGGGTGTCTCTCCTTGGGATGGGGTTTGGCCCGACACCCTCTCCCACTGGAGGCAGGACCAGGCTGCCCTGCAGCCCTGCACTGCCGGGGGGGCAGAAATCCCAGGGGCTGGGCTGGGCAGAGCCTCTGTGCTTCAGGGCCAGCATCACCCCTTCCCACAGGTTAGAGACCGTCAACGGGGCCTTGTTCCTGAGGAAAATGGAGCTGGAGACCAAGCTGCAGGCTCTCAAGGTAACATGATGGATCAGTTCCACTGGCAAATGGAGATGGCTGCTGGGGCTCACTGCTGATGGGGCAGCTGGGTGTCCATGGGACAGGGCACCCTGGCAAGGGCTGACACCCGTGGGTTCCTGCTGCCAGCACCCCCAGCCACCCCAGCCCTGGTGTCCCTGATGATATTTTTTGGAAACCAGGAATAGAGAAGAAATGTGGTCACAATCCCAGGGCTGCCCAGGTGAGCAGTGCTCAGTTTGGGTCTAGGAATGTCCATCTGCACCGAGTTCATTGGACTGGTGGGGAGGTGCCTCCTGTGGCTGTCCCCAGGCACAGCCTCACCTGTCTGGCATTCTTAATCAGCTCTGGGGTTTATTTCACCCCCAGAGCTGACCTGCAGCAGAGGGAAAGAAACGTTGCTGGGTGTTGGGTGGCTGGAGGCACGGGGGGCTGTCAGGATTCCAGGTGTGCTCCCAGGGCAGGCAGGGGTGGTTGGCTGTGCCACCCCCACGCTGTGGGGCCCGGGGAGGAGGAGTGGGGTGCCTGGCCCTGGGGGTGCTCCAGAGCCGGGCAGGGCTGCAGAAGAGCACTGGCATTGCCACAGTGGGTGAAGGTGGGGTCCACGCTCTCCAGGTTCCAGGCTGCTCCTTTCCCAACTCGAGGTGGCCAGTGCTTTGGCCAGAGCTCCCTCAGCCATGAGCCCGCTCGTGTTTTCTGGAAGAAATTTGCTAAAAAATTGTCTGGGTAAAAAGAGGACACCCAAGTGTTTCCTGTGGGAGACTTGTGCAGACTGTTCTCTTCAGTGGAGAGTGACAGAGCTGTTCCTTGTGCCCACAGCAGGCGCTGCACCAGCGCTGGGGGGAGCTGCGGGCGCTGCTGGCCCGGGAGCGGCTCCTGCTGCACGGTACGTGTGGGGCCCGCGGCGCTTCTGCCATCTCCCCAAGGGCATTTGCGTCCTCTGCCCTCCTAAGGAAGGCAAGGGCCTGGCCGGGGAACGCTTTTGTCCCGAGGGCAATGGGCTTGGCTGCTGCGGGACCGATGGCCACCAAGGGCTCTTTGCATTCGTCCCGGGGTAGAGTTTATGTGGGTGGTAAAATTTTTTCCATTCTCGCTTTGGTCTTAGCGGGGAAGGGGCTGGGTTGGGTGTTGTACGGACTGCCCAGGGTGCAGGGAGCGCCTCACGGGCAGGAGCAGCTGCCCGGGTGGGAAGGGGCCGCTCCCCGTGCCGGGGCAATGGGCACGATGCGCTGCCGCGGCACGGACGGGCTCCGGCCGGGAGCAGGGCTGGCTAACGCCGCTCTCGGGCTCCTCCCTCCAGGGCAGGCGAACGAGAACGCTCTGCTGGGCGCGCTGGAGCTGGCAGAGCCCAGCTCGTGCGGTGGCCGCAGCTCCCCGGGACCCTTCTTCGCAGCCAAGCCGCGCCTGTCCAGCGAGAGCAGCTCCCGCAGCCGCCTGAGCTCCATGACGGTGGGCAGCGAGGACAGCTTCTACCAGGGCGGCGCCTTCGAGGACTCGGCCGCAGAGAGCCTGAGCCGCCAGTCCAGCGTGGATGAGGATTGTGTGTTCCCCAGGGATGGGGCCGGGGCTGCGGCGCGGGGCTCCCTGCGCAGGAACCGCAGCATCAGCCTGGCCAGCAGCGGCTCCGCGTCCCCGCTCTGGGACAGCGGCGGCTGCCCCAGCGCTTTCGGCACCCTCCCGCGCAAGAGCCGCAGAGCCAGCGTTCGCAAGCATCTTCTGAAATTCATTCCGGGCTTTCACCGGGCAGTGGAAGAGGAAGAAAGTCGGGTCTGATGCCACACGTGCCACCCTCGATGTCCGGGTACGCCGCGGTGACACCGCAGGGCACTCCCCCAGACAACGGCTCTGATGAGAGTCACACGGCTCTGGGGCTTGAATTATTTTCATTTTTAATCAGAGCACGCTGCAGACCTCTTCATTAACGTGAAAAATGAGTGACTCCAAAATGTGAAGAACCTTTGCAGAACTTCCTCAGCGAACTTTACTGTTAATAACGGGTTTTAATTGAATGCGAAATTGATAGCTATTTATTTCCTGTTACCGGAGTCAGCGTCTTCCAAAGGTCTTTAATAAAATGAGTGCTTCTACTAAAACCAGAGTCCTGTTGGGAAGAGGATGGAGCCTGGAGCGCGTGGCAGAGAGCCTGGGCAGGGTGTTCTGGAACGGAACAGTTCTGCCAGGTTTGCATCCTGGCAGGTGTTGTACAGTCGGTGTGATAACCCCGTGCTGGTTTGCTCTGAGCAGCTGCAGCCTCTGCCAGGTGCTGATATCCCGTGTCTTGCCAAGCTGTCTCATTGCAGGGGATGTGGAGTGGAAAGGACCCTCCTGAGCGTGCACATGCCCCCAGGCTCCTCTGCAGAGCCCGTGAGTGGTGGATCTGACCTCTCGAAGGCAGAGAAGAAAGGCAGAGGCTGTGCTGCAGGGATGAGCAGGGGTGGTGACATCCAGGGACCCCCCTGCAGTGCCGTGCTGGGGACCCTGCCCACCGGTGCCCCAGGGCTGCAGGAGCTGCCCCTTGGTGCCCTGTTCCCACTGCTCTCAGCACTCCACACCTGCTCACATTTATTTCTGCAGAAGCAGAGGCTTCAGGCAGTAAGGATCACACGAGAGCATGCGTGAATTGGGGTTTCATAACCGTGGGCACAGATGTGAAGAAAGAGAGTTTTTTCACTCCCTCTCAGTACATACAAACAGGCTGTTTGCTCAGCCTGAGCAGCCTAATGATGTTTTTCAAATACAACTGGAAGCATTTTAAATACAATTCAAGGACCCTGTGTGAGTCATTCTCCTGTTGCCCGGGCAGCCTGTGCAGTTGCACCCTCAGGTACCGCAGTGCCAGGGTTTGCTGGGCTTCTCAGAGACCACAGCTAAACCCAACAGCTCCCCTCCGAGATGAGCTCCACACAGCACCACTCTGCTCCCAAAGCCTCTCTGATTCATGAACATTGCTGAGACAGAAGAGTCTGTACTGGCCTCTGGGATGTCTGTGGAAAGGATGAAGGAGCTGGGAATATGGCACGGCTCTGGGAAAGATGAAGGGCACTCGGGGGAGATGGGGACACTCGGGGGAGATGGGGACAGTCAGGGGAGCTGGGGACAGTCAGGGGAGATGGGGACACTCGGGGGAGATGGGGACAGTCAGGGGAGCTGGGGACAGTCAGGGGAGTTTGGAGACTGTCAGGGGAGCTGGGGACAGTCAGGGGAGATGGGGGANTGGGGGACACTCAGAGGAGTATGGGGACACTCAGGGGAGATGGGGGACACTCAGGGGAGATGGGGGACAGTCAGGGGAGCTGGGGACAGTCAGAGGAGTTTGGAGACAGTCAGAGGAGCTGGGGACAGTCAGGGGAGGAGCTCCCGTGGTTTGTACATGGGGTGATGTCCTGTCTGTGCTGCTGCACCGAGTGTCTGCAGTTCAGCCCGGGAGCTCCTCTGCTGTGGGTCCAGCCCCAGCCCCTGCCCTGGAGGGAGGTTCTGCTCCAACACTCATGTGGAGTCCAAGCCCATCCCCAGCCCAGGCTGGGCCATTTCAGGTGCTGCTCTGGGCTCTGGAGCTTCTCACTAGGCACCGATATTATGACCCATGATTTGCTGCCTCAAAATGGAGTTCTGCTTTTCATTGCCGGTAGCACCCACTGAAAGGAGAAAAGAAATCAGAGATTGGTTCTATTTGACCAAAATGTTAAGGACAGATGTAGAGGTGTCCAAAAGCAACGGGGGCAGAAAAACCAGAACATCTGGTGAGCATCCTTGTAGTGCCTAAAGGGAATGGACAGCTCCAGCACTGAGAAAGGGACCCTGAAGTATTGCAGCTTTACAGTCCAAAGGTGTGATTCCTTCAGGTATGAAAGGTTAGTTTGCAACAGTTTGGGGTACAGGCACTTACTGTGAGTGTGGAAAGGCTGGAGGAGCCTGAACACCCCAGAAGCTCAGGACAGCCTGAGCAAGTGATGCCCTCCCAGCAGGGTGAGAGCACGCTTTGGGTGCCCCAAGATGACAGCATGACACGTTCTCAGGCACGCTCACAAACAGGATGTGGGTGACAAGCACCCAGCCCTGCTGTGCCCCAGCCTGTGGGGGAGGAAGGAGCTCACAGGCCAGCCAAAGTGCTCAGAAAGAGGAGCAACTGCAGCAGCTTTAACAAAAGGCATTTCTCCTTGCAGAGAGCACTTTGGGTGGATCCTGCTCTGCCTCCCGGGAGTGGGGAGGAGGAGGGAGGGTGTACAGGCAGCATGGGACAGTGACACCAGGGCTCAGGTTGGGCTCCATGGGCTCTGGATCTCCAGCAGCTGAGGAGTTCTCACTGATCACAGGGGTGTGGGAGGGGTTGGAGAGTTCCCAACCGCCAATGGAACCTTTTCTCTGCTTATCCCCCAGGGGTGGAGGGGGTAACACAAGTTTACTGCAGAGGAGAGTGCAGCTGGTCCTCGATGAATGCAACTGGCTTTTAAATTGAACACTTCAATTAATTTGATGAATGCTGCAGAGCTTTATCTTCTCAGGGGACTTAACTGCTCAGCTGAACGTTGCCCACTGCCCAGACCCTCCCACCAGGTCCTGACTCTCGGGTTCCATCCTGCCCACAGTCAGGGACGGAGGTGCTGCCTCCCTGGTTCACCCTGCCCACAGTCAGGGGTGGAGGTGCTGCCTCCCTCCCTGGTTCCATCCTGCCCCACAGTCAGGGACGGAGGTGCTGCCTCTTGGGCTCCATCCTGCCCACAGTCAGGGGTGGAGGTGCTGCCTCCCTGGTTCCATCCTGCCCACAGTCAGGGCTGGAGGTGCTGCCTCCCTCCTGCTGCTCCATCCTGCCCCACAGTCAGGGCTGGAGGTGCTGCCTCTTGGGTTCCATCCTGCCCACAGTCAGGGCTGGAGGTGCTGCCTCTTGGGTTCCATCCTGCCCCACAGTCAGGGCTGGAGCTGCTGCTTCCCTCCTGCTCGGCTGGGCTGGTCCTGCAGCCGCCCCCAGCGCTTCCTCTCCCCCGTGGCTGTGGGGCCCTGTTCCCCGCGCAGCAGCTGGTCACACCCAGCTCTCAGGGCTCGGAGCAGAAGATGCACCAGAAGATGCAAGCGTGGTTATGGAGGGCAGCTGAGCCTGGCCTGCCAGTGCCTCAAGGCAGAGGGGACTCACACTTTATCCACAGGCAGAGCCAGGAGTGAGTCCCGGTGCTCCTGGCATGGACCAGCTGCTGTTAGTGGGGTCCCGTCCAGCTGTGGCTGTGCCACACCAGATTGGACAGAATGAAGCTTTTTCATTTTTAAAAGCTTGAAGAGGCAGAAATCCACCCCATGGGATTTGTGCAGAAGGAATGTTGCCCTGCCCTTGAGAGGTGGTTTTGCCCAGCTGTTTACAAACAGCTGCCTGTGGTGGGAAGAACCCACAGCTGCCTTTTCCTTCTGCAATCCTGCAGCCCAAACGGTTCTGTGGTTCTGTGATGACAGGAAGGAACCTTCTCCTCTCCAGTCACCAGACCTTGCTGGGTGCTCAGCCTCTCTCCTGAGGGCACCAACTGCTGCACATTGTCAGCTCACGTTCAAACCTTATTGTTCACTTGTCTTGGACAATGTTTTCCAGCAAAGGATGGATTTTATAAACCAATCACACCAAATTACCTTTAAAACAATAATGAAAACTTGTTGATTTGAAGACACAAACTCAAGAGATGAATAGAGGCAGTGGAAAGCATTTGGGTCCATTTCTAATTGGGGGCTGAACTTGACAAGAGGATTTCCAAACCCTAAAGCCCAAAGATACCAGAAATGTTGTATTGCACAAACACAGAATGTCATTCACAGCAGGAGATTACACTGTTATGTAAACCTGGCTTTGAGCACCAGGGTTGAGACAAGTTCAGCTGCGGTCAGAAATGTCCCAGTGCTGCTCGGGTGATTCTCCAGCTTCCCTCTGCAAAGCTCTCCCTCTGGATCCTGCCAGCCTTAGGTGTGACTGAGAGTTACCGAGAGAATCATGGAATGTCTGGGGTTGGAAGGGACCTTAAAGCTCTCCCTGTTCCACCCCCTGCCATGGGCAGGGACACCTTCCAGTACTCCAGGGTGCTCCAAGTCCTGTCCAGCCTTGCCTTGGACACTGCCAGGGATCCAGGGGCAGCCATGGCCCCTCTGAGCAGTGCTGGCTGTCCGGGGTGCATGGCTGGGCGTGGGTGGACAGCGTGACACCGCGCTGTGTGCGGGGCCTGTGCCAGCCCACCACCAGGGCTGCTCCCCAGAGGGCAAAGTGCGCCCATTGTGCCCCAGGGCACGGCGAGCTTCATCCACAGTGGGGTTCATCCATGGCGAGCTTCATCCATGGCAAGGTTCATCCATGGTGAGGTCCATCCATGGTGAGGTTCATCCACGGTGAGGTTCATCCATGGTGAGGTTCATCCATGGCAAGGTTCATCCATGGCGAGGTCCATCCATGGTGAGGTTCATCCATGGTGAGGTTCAACCACAGTGAGCTTCATCCATCCATGGCGAGATTCATCCATGGCGAGTTCCATCTGTGATGAGGTCCATCCACAGCGAGGTCCATCCACGGCGAGGTTCATCCATGGCGAGCTCCATCTGTGATGAGGTCCATTCACAGCAAGGTTCATCCATGATGAGGTCCATCCACAGCGAGGTTCATCCATGGCGAGGTTCATCCACAGTGAGCTCCATCCATGGCAAGGTTCATCCATGGTAAGGTTCATCCACAGCAAGTTTTATCCATGGCGAGGTCCATCCCTGGTGAGCTCCATCCCCAGTGAGCTCCATCCCCGGCGCGGTTCATCCCCGGCGCGGTTCCCCGGCACAAACCCGCTGGGGAATGTTAAGCGGGTTAGGTGGCAGGCGCTGGGGAAGGTGGTCACCCTCCGGGGATTAGGGGTCAGAACAATGGCTGTCCCTGTGGCCAGCGGGGACACAAAGAGCCATTGTGCCCAGAGCACAAACTCCTGTTTATTCCCGCGGGGCTGACATGCCCACAGCCCCGCTCTCCAGGCCAGCACAAAAGCTTCCTTGCTTCAGATTGTTTGTTTATGTAAATTATAATGGTGCATGTAATTATGCAACGGGCAGAGCCTCGGCCACAAGGGAGGTGCTGATTGGGCTGGCAAGCCCTGGGCACAGCGGATGGTGCGGCCGCGGGCTCGGCACAGGAGACGCGCCAGGGCCACTCGCGCAGGGGACCAGACCCCGGGGAGAAGGGGCGAGGAGCAGCTCCCCACCCCGGGGCAGGAGCGGGGCCCGGAGCAGCAGGGCCCCCGGGGCACGGCACGGCCCTCAGCATGACAGAAGAAGTGCCCGCAGCTGCCACCATGCCAGAGTGCAACGGGAGCGTCCCCCCGCAGGACGGCCCGCTCCAGGTCATCGGTGGCCTCCAAGAAATTACAAAATCTGTTGGGACAGTCCCCTATGCAAATGCAGAAACGAGCCCTGACACTTCACCTGCAAAGGAAAATCTGGAGGAAAATAGAAATTCATTGCCAGAGGACATCACGCCGGAGAATTTTGCTGGAGAGAGGCGATGCCAAGGTATCGTATGGGGCTGCCTGTCTTTAAGTGTTGGGAGAGAAAAGTCCTGGTTTGTCTATAGCCTGATGAATAACGGGATGTGCTGTGCGTTAGTCAAAATTCCTGATCTGTGGTAGCTGTAACAGTGACTTGGAGTGTTTCAGAATCTGGGACACATTTGAGGGATGTGATGAAAAGATCATAACTAAAGAAATGAGCAATTCTAAATCTGCTCTGAAAACCTGCCGATCTGCAGCCATTAAAACCTGATTGTCATCACTAATTGCTCCATCAGCCCATGTCTTGTGCTTTGTGTTTCCCAAAGAAAAGCGAGAGGAGAACGCTGGGACACCACAGCAGGGACCAGCGGATATCCAGGACACAGGGACCCATTGCCAGGGATCAGGGGAAGGTAATGCAAAATTCCATCTGATGTGGGGTTTCCCTGATGTGTAGCAGAGACAATGGATGCAGGTGGTTATTATTTTTTTAATTGGGTCAGCCCCTTCTATTGCAGAGAGCAGTGACTCATTTCTCACCTGTGAGTTTCTGCATCTTAGAAACCACAGCTGATCTCTTCCTTCCAGAGTTTTACAGATCTCATTGACCATGGGGTACCCAAGCTTTGTGGGGTCCTCAGGCAGGAGGTCCCCAACAGCCTCGTGGGGTTGGGAGATGCTCTATCTTCTGCTCCATGCTCAGAGGAGAGCCTCGTGGGGCTGCCAGTGGTCACAAACCCCAAATTCTTTTGCTGTCTGATTCACCAAGTGTTGAATCCCCCAGTGCCCAAGTATCCACGTAAAACTGCTCTCCTAAACACCCGTCCCTGGGTCCTGTTCTGCTCATTTCTGGGTGAAAATGGTGGAAATGAGCAGGAGCCAGGGCTGGAGGCTCAGCCACCTCCTGTGGTGAGCAGGGCTGCAGGGGGGTCACTGCCTGTCCTGGTCATGAGCTAAAAATGTACTGAGTATATGCAGAAATTAACATATTTATTCACTATGCAAACTGCAGCCGCTTCTCCAAAAGGAGGAGCATTTTATGGCGTGTTACCAGAGGAGAACAGCCGTGTCTCCCCAAGGGGGGCTCTAGGCATTATTCCTTTCCTCCTCTCCCACCACAGGCTCCTCCTGTCTCGTTGGCTTTGGCAGGGATGGGGCAAAGCTGGCTGCACTGGGAGCTGCTGGTGATGCTCTGCCCTGGGCTTTGAGGTGGGCTCTAAATGGGCCACGGGCTGTGCCCTGCAAGCAAAACCTGCTTCCATTAACAAAAGGAAAATATCCGAACATTCGTCATGGGCAAATTAATATTTCATAGCAACTGCCTAGGCTGTGAGGGGGTGAATAGTGGTGGAGGCTTTCCCACTTAGAGCTGACATCCATATTCCAGCTGTGCTGCTTTAGGAGCACACAATAAAACCCATTAAAGGATCTCTCATGGGCCCCCTGCACCCGCCCTGCAACCACAGCACTTTATCCTCAAATTGCAGGCAGCTTTTTAGTACCCAACCAATTTAGTCTAATTAATACTCTGGACCCCACAGGCAAAACCTTGAATAGACCATTTGTTTCGACACTAAAGCATCATTAACCGCAGGGACGTGCCAAACAGGGCAAATGGGAGATGGCCATGGCAGCAGGGGTGGCCACTGCTGAGGGAGGGACGAGTCCCATCGGGGCACAGCTGGGCACTGCATGCAGAATGGCTCCCCCCTTCCCTTCCCTTCCCTTCCCTTCCCTTCCCTTCCCTTCCC
>WBNO01006894.1:225055-297491 GCA_013400575.1 Peucedramus taeniatus | reverse complement strand
ATTCTGTTTCTGCTTTCTTCAAAATAACAGCTAAAATAGAATTGCCCATGTCTCAGGTGAGGGTAGTTGTACTCACCACATTTATCTCTGGTGTTCAGTCATAAAATTATGGTGCAATGATAAGTTCCTAAGTAGTCCTCCTATTGTATTATTTTATGAAAAAGCTTCACATTCAGCGAGTTTGACTAGTCACTCATAGTGTCTTTTTCTCATGTTTAACATATTTATTTTTCAAAGATTATGTAAGCTAAAATCTCTGGGAACTTAAAAATGCATCTCCACAAGAACATCTCCTTTTGAATATTTTAAAGATGTTTCCATTGTCATGTACAGAATTTTGTTTTCTATTGTTCTGTTAAAAAATTAATGACATTATGCTTTGTTGAGAGAAGGGCAAGAGCATCTCATTCAAATGGACTGAACCCTGGCTATCTGTGATCTCTTATTCATAAATGGGGTGACATGCTGGGATTTTTTTCTGTTACCTTGCTACTGAGTAATTGCAGAATGTGGTATGAAACACGGGGCTTTTTCCTTTCAAAACAGGTATAATTGTGAGACATAAAATGGGTCCTTGAGAGAACAGGAGGCTTGTGTTGTAATGGCTGGATCTAAAGGGATCCTGGCTTTCCAGTCCTCCAAACTCAAAGGATCAGCAGAGTCATTAACACTGCTACCAGGCTGCAAGCAGATAACATAGTCTGTGAAAAAGCTCATCTCTTGCAGAGTATAATGTATGTATTCTGGACTTCAAGATAAAAAATGTGTAGCAAGGCTGATGGAGGGAATGTCAGCAGTCATTTGCTTCGTCCTGAGCAGAACGGTTGAACTATCAGGAGGAGTAATTCTAAAGTCGAGCCTCTAATGGGCCCCATACTACAAGAGGAGCTGGACTGGCAACACTGTGCCAGAGAAATCTGGAAATCTATAAAACTGAGCTCTCAGGTCTTTCTCTTCAGAGGGGGAAAAGTAGATTGAAAGCAACTAAAACAAGAACAGACAGATGTGGAAGTCAGGGGCGTCAAAGAGTGGAGCTGGGAACTCTTCCTCCTACAGAAAGTCTCTGTGATTTCTTGAAATGGCAAAATATCTTTAATTCAACAACTAACTGATAGCATGCAAAGAAACTACGAAAATTGATCTGATATGACTGACTGATGTTTGGATCAGCTGACTGAGATCCATGGCTGATTAAATATTCATGATGTTATTTGTAGGTTGCATTGAGCATCTTAACAATAAAGTCAATTCATTAACTGTATTAATAAGGCTACACAATTGCTAACAGGGTAAATGCCACTTGAGACAATATTACAGTAGCAAAACATGTGACTCTACAGCAGCAGTTAAAGGACTAGGGACTTTTTAAGGATTCATATTTATTACATGTTAATTCCTGAGATTTAGTTTTATATGTAGCATGTTATTTTCACAGGAAATCAGGACTAGACCTTCAAATTGAAAAATAACATCCATTTTTTCATGTACAATATTTTCTAAATGTTTGTCAATATCTTTTGTGAAGCATGTCTTTTCACCATATTTCATTAGGCCTCTCATCTACATTTTCCCTCACAAAATATGCTAAAATTTTGTTCATTTTTGAGAGGTTTAACATGATTTTTACCTTCCTACTCTTTGTAGCACTTAAGAGGATGAACATGGGCATTAAACACATTGTTTGAGCTCATTGTGGATCAAGCTGTATGGCCTATGCATATTGGTAATTTAGGTCACCTAGCTACCAGGAGTCCCAAGGAGCCTTTGGGACAGCTGTAAAATCCTGTAAAACACCACTTCCAGCAGAAGGAAAGAGTCTGGAAAAAGGGCTGCCAGAAAGGCTGAGTGGAAAATTGCTGCACAAAGGTTGTCCTAGTAAGTGCCAACACTTTTCACTGCCTCTTGAATTGGAAGAAACACAAAGTGGCCACATTGAAAAGATAAAGATATTTCACTCTCTTGGTGCATATCCTGAGAGACTTTTACCTGATCATCCAGTATTTTTAAAAATTATTTTAGTGCTCTTCAAAGGCAAACTCCTCAGCTTTCCTAGCTTTTGTATGATTGCTATGCTAATATACACATACATGTACAACAGGAATTATTCTTGAGACTAAGTAGAAGAGTAGCCCAAAAGTATAATTCAAAGGACAGAGTTAGTAAATAAAGCTGAGACCTCCGATTCACCTGCAAGGAACTAACTTTCAAGAATTTCCATTGCCACCAGTGGGGCAGTTTCAAAACAAAATCCCATACAATTTTATCATGATTTTGAGAACTTGTCCCTAATTTCCAGTTAGCCCACCACAAGTATTATTTTCATAAAGTTCATTTATTGCACACATGTTTATAAAACATTATCAATGAGTCGAATGAGTTTCTGTTGTGTGAGTGCACACATGGTGGAGAAGTGAAATGATTTGATTACTACCACTGGCCAGCTAGGGGGTAAACTCTTCTAATGGTAATTCATGCCTATATCCATAGCATTGTTACTCTGATTTTGACCATGTCAGAAATTGGCTGTTTTTTTTGGTTTTTTTTGTTTTTCTTTTTTTTTTTTTTTCCCTTTTTGAAATTTTTTGTTTTTTTTTTTTTTTTTTGTTTTTTTTTTTTTTTTTTTTTTTGTTTTGTTTTTTTTTTTTGGTAAATATTTATGATGTTTCTGACATTCATACCCTGGGCCAATTAAGGTGGAAATTTGAACACAGATTGTTAAACTGTAAAGTTAAGCAGAAAATAAAAATCAGTTACTTCTTTTCAATCAGTCTAGTGTAAAAGTTTCATTAAGCCAGGGCAGTGAATCAGAGTTCCTTCCACATCAGTTCTTGAGTTTTGCTTTACTTGCTTTTTTCATAGGGAAAGAAAAAGAAGAAAGAAGATGCTCAGCAGTTCATTAATATAATTAAATTACTAACACATTTTAGTTTTAATAAGTAACCATAATTCTAATCTTTATTTTACTACAGGTAACTAGAGCCTTCTTTTTGAATAAAGGTGAAGAAAAATTAAAACTGAAGTTTGCTTACTCTAAAAGTACAATCACTACTTTAGAAATACAGGTACTTTGCAATAAAACTGTCCCTGTGTTACCAAAGGGTTTCAGGCTTGGGTTTTTGGGTGTTTATTTGGGTTTTTTGGTCAGTTGGGTGGGGGTGGGGGGAGGGAGGTGTGTGTTTGTTTTTCATAAGACTTTTAAATTAGTTTGGACTTTGAATATTCCTTGATTGTTGCAGATTTCTTATTTGTTCAGCGCTGATCTTAAGAAACCACATGCTACTTTTTTATTATACTCCCCTAGGAGCAATTTCTAGGAGTTAAAATCTCACTGAAAATAGAACCTCGTTATCCAGTCATTAAAGTTATGTGACATCCCAGAGTTACACAGCTGCTCACAAAAACTTGTCAGTAAGAGGGCTCTAACATGTATATTAAGTGTTTCAACATGAAAGATTTCAATGCAAAAGCTTGGTTTATATTCACCATCACATCTAAAGAATAAAAAATATACATAAATTATCATGATTTCTTGCATGTGTTGCCAGTTGGCTAAGGAGGAATTATGATGGATAGGCATCAGCTCTTGTACTGTCATGTTTTTGTCACTTATATTTCCATATAAGTTTAGACAGGGAATATTTGCTTTACCTTCAAAAATATGTATTTTGCAACACAGAGGACAAAGCTAGATGTTTTATTCTCTCAGGAAATTAGAGAGAATTGTGACTGACTTTGTTTTGTTTAGACAAACATCTCACTAGTGTTGTTGTTTTATTAACTAATTATGTTAAAACCAAGGGACCACTTGTCTAAATAGCAGGAGTTGGGGTTTCTTTGGGTGATTTTAAACACATTGCAACCTGAATTTATTAAGTTTTTACTACTTATACTAAAAGCTCCTAGTTACTTACTAGTGGCATAGTTTTACTGTCTTTCTTGATTTGTAGTTCTTTTGTTTCTTTCCCTTACAAAATGTCATGATTTCAAATCAATACCTCTTGGAATCACTCTGCCATAGCATCCTGGAAAATGATTAGCTGGGCAAATTAATTTAGCAGGACACAAAAGATTTATGGACAGGATTCCTGGGCTGCAGTACTGGGTTAGGATGAGACAATGATAATTCAGCTCCATTCTGTCACTAACCAATGCCCTGGGCCCTAGCCAAAACATAGGGTCTACAGCTTATGATGTTCTTCTCAAAAAACAGCTTTGCTATCAAAGGGACTTGATTTTACACATGCAAACTTAATATGGAGGAAAGTTGACCATTCAATTAACTGTATTTCTGATGGAGTGAGCATCTTTTTTGATCTACCATTGGGGTCAGAACTTTTTAACAGATCATGGAATTTGGCATAACACTCTCTTTCTAACTGCATTGCAGGGATTTCCTAAATCTGTACTTTCAGAAAAAGTCTCAAGTCTTGCTTTAGCAGCTATGTCATCATAACATTTGCCTTTCTTCCACACCATGAGTTACCAAGGCAATTTTATTTTTATTGACAGATCTAAAGACAGAGTGCTTGCAAAAGAAGAGTAGCCGTCAACTGCCTGATTTGACTCATCGCTCATTCTGCAGTATTTTCCACTGAAGAATAATAAACCATCAGGCATCCTGCATCACATCTGGATAGATCTAAACAAAATTTGACACTAACGTTTAATGTTTAAAAAAAATACAAATGTATAATTTTACCAGGACTCAAAGCAAATTATTTAAAGAGACCACAAACATCACTTACATTTGGAGATGATTTATCACACTATGTACCTTGCACTATTATGCCTTTTCATATTTATGTAGTTACTTTATGGTTTACATTTAAGCACAGAACATCCCCAGTGGCTTTCAGGGCACTAGCCACCATGTCTGAAATTAAATACCTGTTCTTATCTTTGCAAAACTTTATATTAATCCATCCTATCTTCTACCAGCATTTGAGACAGAGGAGTCACTCACAAGCAATTTGTGACTTTCTGTATGTGCATAATGATATAGATCTGCCTGGAGGGCCCAGGATTTGCTGCTTCCTCTCCTTAAAAAAAGTTGGAGGTTCCTATCACTTTTTACTGATTGACTTAAGTATTTATAAGGGAAAACTTCCAACTGCTTTTCTAAAAGTGTGAATCACCTGTTAAGCACTGCATTTCAGAATCACTTCCAGATTCAAATACAGAGCATTTAGATCATCTTTGAATTTGTCTAGCTTTCCTAAGGGTACCATGACCATTTTGAAATATAAGTAACTTTATAACGATCAATCCTTAAACATTGTAAAATAAGCCTCAAAAATTTCTATTTATTTTTAATTTTTTAATTGACATTTATTTTACCCTCATAAATGTTCCAATACATGCTGACAATGCTACAGCTCTGAGAAAAACATTGTTATAATTTTGCTATTATCCTTATTCTTTGACTCGTTTTATGAACCATGCTTATGATTTCCATTTCCTTCTATTTAACATAATCTGGAAAAGTATTAAAGCTTGAAATAACACAAAATAATATAATAAATATTTCTAATTATTTTATTGTGTAGTTATCATGGAATGTTTTATCAAGTTAATTAAATATTGTGAAGTCAAAATGCAAACAATTATTTAGCTTCCTAAAGATAGAGGAGATAAAAAATCTGAACTGGCTTGTTATACTAACTGAAAGCAGAACCTAAGAAATAAAATTGATACTCTTTTCTTCCCAAATTCTACTTTAGGAATGAATCATAAGTCCAGTAGGGGAAAAAAAAATCTCATATTAATTGACCTATATTACATTTTTATAGTTGGAGCCCCAACCCACTACTTCCCCTAGCATGAAGGCAATTTATTTAAGGCAATTCATTATCTTTAAATCTGAACTAAATCCCTGTTTTATTTTATTATTAAAAAAAAAAAAGTGCAAAACATTATTCAAGGACTCATAAGACAACTTCACTGTAGAAACAATACATCTGGTAATATATAATGGGATTACTCCAACAAGTTTAGTCCTAATACTACAAATGTTAAGAAAGAATACGATCGTTTGTTTCACTGAAGCACTCAAATAAATTAACAAGAACATTTTTGTGTTTATACTGCCTTGATCCAACATTCCTCTATATGATTTTCTGTGTCAGCCACCTCACTGTTTCTGAGGAACAGGGGGAAGATAAGTGATCCCTTCCCCCACAATGCCAATTTTCGATTGCTAGTGCAAGGGATTTACCCTAATAGAAAATGTCTAATGTAAAGGCACCTTCCCTTCTGCAGATTTAGCATGTAAACTAAGTGGAACAGAATGAATATTAAACATTAAAAAATTTAAATCATCAATATATTTTAAGACAGGCATACTGTGAAGCTGTCAAACAAATTATGTTAATTACTGACCATCTCTAATTTTTAGAGCAGAGAATTCTTGTACACACTTCTTACACATATACTGCTCAGTAACATCAAAGGGTAATCACTGTGATGAACTGCAAAAAATATTTTAGATGAGAATAAAATGGGATATAGTTAAATTTTACACCATATTTCTATTAGCATGAGTGAAGCACAGAGGCTGTTTAGGGCACTGAACTGGCTTTAGGGCTGTTCTCAATTTCTTCTCTTCTATCTTCATCTTTTCCTTCTCCTTGCTTTCCTGTCACTGTGTTCCAGAACTGCAGCCTTGAGTCATCCAAAACACTTCAGTTTGCATGCAGAGTGACAGCATGATACAAGGACTGGTTTTAGCCCTGTTCCTTCTAATTTTTATCCAGTATTTGTTTCAGGACTATCCTTAATAAAACCTCATAACAGCTAAAAAGCAAATCAATATTTATTTCTGGCTCATTTGTTCTCCAATTATCAGCAGGTACTGAAGCAAAGAATAGATACTAATTAAGGGGAAAAAATAAGAGAGAGAAAGAATGCAAATAAACACAAATTCCTGAAAAGAGAGAAAGCAAGGGCAGCAGCCAGAGGTCACACTGCTCATGCCAGCTGTGCCAAAGGAGACTGGAATCCAGCTGCCTGCTCAGCCAGCTCCATATCCCACTTGGGCTGCTCCTCTTCACCCCAGATACACTGAGGGGGGAGCAGCAAGAGCAGTGGGTGGCAGAAACTAGAAATGCTTTTCTGGTTTAGATAGTCCTGTATCCAGCAGATACAGAACTGTATCTGTATACTGCCTGCCAGTGGAATGGCATGATGCTTGTTGGACAGCACAAGAGCTAAATAGAATCTTATCTCTTGTACATTTAAGTTTTTTATTCAAGAAATAATCATCCCTGAAACATCTTCTAGTAGTTTACTAACACCCACCCTGTTGTGCTCATTAGTGTGAGCACAATGATACAGTACAATAAAAATACTGTATCAAAAACTTAGTGATCTGCATAAATATATGTTTGACTCTGTCACTAAAAAATTAAAGAAACAAAAAACCACCTCCATCTATCCCATCCTTCAGCACTCTGGTAGATTAAAAGCCTGCCTGAAATTCATTTGCAGCCACAATTAATAGGGCAAACACCAGCAGAAGGGAGGAGGGCCCTTCCAACAGGGCACACCCCATCCTTTCCAAATGTCAGTAGGGAAGCCCTGATTTATACCAGCTGGAAATTTGACTCAGCATGTACAGAATTAGCCAGCTCCCTGTTGCTGGTCAACTGAGACAAAAATTCTTGGTTCATATCAACAAATGCTTTTCTTAGCATGACTCCGTAAGTCCTTTAAAAATGGATTTTGCTTTGATTCTGCTATGGGAAATTCCCTTTGACCTATGAAAAAGTACACTGGCCTCTTAGATGAAGTCTTCTTGTTCTTAATAGGAAACATCAGCTGCATCACTCAACAACTGAAAGCCATTTGCTCCTGTGCACGTAATCCCATTGTTCAGTTGACTGGAGGAGTAATAGATTTTCTATGTTTCCTTCCCCTTGTATCTAACTATTGTTGTGGCTCACAAGAAAACAATTCATTTGGAAAACAAGTAGAGCATAATAATTCCCAAACCCTCTGTTTTCCTTCAGCTCTATACTTTCACTACATAGCAATGTCTACAATATTAAATTCACGTCCATCCCACTTCTTAAAGCAAAAGAAAACATGCAAGCATACCCCCAGAAACTATATCTAGGGTAATGAAATCCATATGCAAACTATGGAATCTGTACAATTGCACAGAGAATTTTCTAAGGACCCCTTTGGCTCTAATGCATTTCAGTATGGCCTCATCAGCAGACTAAAGTAGTTTTTCAAGTGGGGAATAGCTTTCTGGCTATAATATAATATAAACATGCCATATAATCTTTCTTTCCTACACACTCCTCTCAGAACTGAGCCAAGTTCACAGCATGACTGTGTCACCACCTCTACTGTACATCTCTGTTTTGGTACAAAGGGGAAAGGAGAGAGCTTCAGTTTCCTCCATCATACCCTGATGACACGTCCACTTTTTGCCTGTTCTGGAAATTAAGCTGCAAAATGCTCTTGTTCAGAGTGCTCATTTTACCCTTTTTCCACCTGAAGGAAATATACCTCGAGTGCACTCAGACTGTGCTCAGCTGAGGGCTGCAAGGCTCCAAGGTCAGGTACAAAGCAAATTTGCACCTTTCAGCAAACCCAACTGCTAATGTAGCCACACTCTACATGAGCCAGTGAATGGATTAAAGTCTTATAATAATGGTAAAATCTAAAGAAGTGTTAATAGTAGATCAACCCTACAAATGTTCAATAGTTCTTTGAATAATAACATGTCTTTACTCTTGTCTACACATTCAAACCTAACGTAAAAGAGATTTTCTATGGGAGTAAGCACATTGTAAGTAAGTACATTGTAAATAGCTTCTCCTGTTCCATGTTTCCTAGTACCTTGACTAACCAGTGTTTGTTCTTGCTGCAGAAGAGGGATAAATGTGTGCATATTCAGGTTACCACCAGCCAGAGCTGCAACTCCATTCCAAGTTGACACATTTCAATAAGCTCAACAGCATCCCATCCTTACCGACTGGAAAGTCAGATTAGAAAGAAGCAATCCTTAGCACTTCACTGTATGGCTCTGCCTCATGTATTTATGGATAAATAACATCCTTGTCAGTACTCTGCTTCACTCTGCTCTTAAGGGAAAATACAGATGGTCACAGAAGGTAGAAAGCAATGTCACCCTGTACTTTTTAGTGCTTCTAAAAGGAAAGTAAGGAAAGTCAAGGTATTTTTCAATTACTCTGTTCTCTCAGTCATTCAGGAGAAGAACAAGGGGGGCAGAGATTTTGTAACCCACTGATCCTTTTCCCTTGCTGATTGTCACAAGATGGCAGAGCCCACAGAGGAGAGTAAATCAGGGTGCTCTTTAACTTGTATTTTAGAACTTGCATAGAGATGCCTCTGTCTGCTAATTAGTAAATGAACAAATGAGCAAAGATTTTGCCTCAGAAATTTGTGTTGTTCATTCAATCGATGTAAGTTGATTTAAATGATTTACCTTTTCACTGAATGCTAGTTTATATGCTGAAATATAGATCATAAAAATAATAGATTCTCACCATGAGATCACACTACAGTAGGGGCTTCTTGAATCTTTGATAAGAAGTGTAGAGACAACTGTATGCATGTGAGAATAGCTCAACCTTGCTACATTATTTAACCACACTTTTTTGTATTATTATCAATGCAAAACTGGATGAAAAATGAGGCAGGGGAACTGCAGACTTTAAGTTTCACAGGTAATGCTATGCCATTCTATGACATTATCTACCTTATTTTACCTAACATTTTTTGTTTTTCAGAATTTGAGATTTTTACAATTGTTTACTGGAGCAACAAAATTGAAAACATGAATTAGATTTCATTTTATCCAGAGGGAGTCTAGTTCTATGTTTCTGTATTCTAACATGGCAGCAGTGCTCTGAGCCACCCAAAAATTCTTGAAGAATTACTGAACAACAGCAAATTCCTACATCCTCATCTTTCACTTACTGCAATGCATTTGGTTCTAATTTTCTCGGTGTAGATTCTCAACAAGAGATACAGGACATGGGTTCAGAACAAGCAGTGTTCCTTTAAATCTTTCTGCTGTCATCTCTCCTTGTGTTCCATAATGGCAAAGGTCCATAGCTAATTGTATGTAGGTGTACTCCCAGTGAATTGCTTGACCCTCCTCCCTACAAATTATTCTCCACTCACACATCTTTCAAAGCACTAATTCCCTTTGTACTAAATCAAACTTCAAGTTATACCTGTTCAGCATTTAAACTTTAAAAAGTGCAATGTGAACACCTGTTTTAGTTGATAGCCATCTGTTTTCTCAAGAAATCAAAACCTTAATAACATGGAATTAACAGATGGAGAGTGAGGCCTAGACTGAGCAGGTTACTCTGTGTGTGTGTCAAGATAACATAAAAAGTGATATTTTTAATGAATCATTCACACCCTCCATTATTCTCTTCTCATCTAGCTGGGCTGATAACCCATCACCATTCATTTGCTCCTTAAGGGACTTGCCATTCAAAGGCAATTGAAGATCTTCTAGGATTTGGCCCACGCTAAATGGATAATTAACTATGAGGATGCTGCCTGAAATAGGCAATTTCAGCAAAATCCCTGCGGCCAAATTCTAAACTAACTGCACAAAGATTTTAGCAGGAGGATAAAAATTGGGCGTGGACATCTATGTGTGTGTGGAAAAAAAAAGTTAAATATCCTAATATATCAGTACACTGCAACTATATTTCCAAAACAAATATCTTCAAACCTGACAGCATCATAAGAAAATCTGCAAGCAGGTGTAATAAAGGCACTTTTACTTTTTTCTTCTATATCTGTCACTGCTTCTATGACACAAAGCCCTCCACTGCAGAAAGAGTTTTGATTACCTGGACTGGAGCAGTGTGTGCTGGGCACACAGGAAGGCCAGAACTGAAGTGACAGGAGTAGCCCATGTGCGGGATGGGCCAGTGGCACGAGGCATGTGGCCAGTCCCACCAGAGCCACTGGCATCTCGTTCTCAGTGCAACAGCTCAGGGATTGGGACCACATCCTCACATCTATGCAGCTGTAGTCCAAACAGCCAGTTCAACTTTTCCTGTTCCCACAGAGTAAATTGAAGTGCCTTCAGAAGAGTTGCATTAAGAAAAAAATTTGGGGAAAGTATTGATTTGCCTTTTCTGAATGCTGAGGTAAATGCTAAATAAATTGGAGCAGCTGCAGAATAGGTAGAAATCAAGACAAACTTGAGTACTATGCTAAAACTGTTTTCACTGCAGTCTTAAGAACAGTGAAACAGACTCTACAGCGAAAATTTAGGTTTTAGATAGATTTTAAATTTTATAATAAGAATGAAAATGCAACTCACTCTACTAAGCTGGGTCAACTTAACAAAAAGTTTTTAGTTTATTAAACTTCCCAGAGAGTATTTCATTTCCAAAATACTATAAATTTCTAACTGCTTCTACTCCAGGACTCAAATTGCATTTGGGTACTTGACTGTTTGCTATTGTCTTCTAGGTTCCTATATCCAGTTAAGTCCAGTTAAGTTCTGCACAGCACATCAAAATAACAGTTACCAGCTCAGAAAACTAGGACATAAAGAAGAATAGGAACATAATGCACGTAAACATCACTTTCAAAAACACTCCAACCAAATTGATTTTTTTCCAATTTAAAATGCCTCTAGCAAAATGACCTTCCTTACCACACCAGTGTTTTCACTTACAAAAAAACCTTAGGTAATTAGAGCATTCTAAAATAATTTGCAGTTTTTCAGTGGCATATACATTTCTAAATTATCCATTTGGTTTTTGTTAATTTACATGCCTGCTGAATTTCACTGCATCCTAATCTGTCGGGCTTGTGGTCTACACTTAGCCATTAACACCATTTAACAGTTGTTAAACAGTATCATCGCCTGTTGTTATCCTGATGTAGATTCAATTCCAGTGTTAATTGCTCTCAATGTGCTGCTCATAAAACCATCCCAGGCCATATTCTGTGCACTCTGCTTGGTGGAAAGCTAAATTGAAATGGACTGTATGGTGGTACCTCAACAGGGAAATTCAGTTTAATGAAAAAGCCATACACTTAGGAGAGTTATGAACAGAATATTGATGTGGTCCCATTTTGAAATGTCAACAGAATTACAAGGCAGATTTGGGGTGACTGTTCAGAGCAGGATCTTGGTTTGAAGCCAGCAGTGAAACTGCCCATCTGCTTTTCAGTGATGTGTTAGGAGGTGTCCACACACTCTATTTCTACAACAGTTTAAGAATTGAATGGTTTGAGCCAAAAAAAATGCCTAATTTTACCTTTCTCACTTTTTTAAAATTATCTGAAATCAAAGTTCATGCACTTGCTGTTGGGTTAGAATGCTGGTGTGGTCTCCAAGTGGGTCAGTGCCACTGCTGGAGTCCAACACCTCCTGTACCATGACAAGAAGTAGCTGCACCAGTGCAAGAGCAAAACTTCAGGAAGGAAGAGCAAATTTACCATGAGAACAGAAAGTAATTCTTTTTCTTCATTCTACATAGCTGAACATTTGATCCTGTTCTGAGTTTTGACCAGAATGTGGGAATTAGTGGTCCTTCTTTAAAGTTCTGTTTCTGTTCCCTCCCCCACCTTTTTTTTCTTTTTTTTTTTAACAAACTTTCTCCTCATCCTTGACAGTCTTTAGGGGAAATTACTGCTGCCAACACACTTCCCACTGCTGCCATCAGGCAGTTTTGATGCAGTAGGATAGAAAAGATGTGGTATGTGCCTATAAGATCAAAAGAAGTGCTGACTGTCTCTTGAGAGCCAGATCTTCCAACCCAGTTCCCCTCGCTCTGGCCCTCTCCACTGCACACAATGTTGTTCCCTCCAGAAGTCAATATTGGCTGCTGAAGTTAATGTGCTTCTGCAGAACTGTGCTCTCAAATGGATGGACTATAGGTGGGGATTCAAAGTGAATGATCACAACTAATTTTTAAGGGGAATTCCCTTTTAAAGTTTCAGAGAGAGATTAATAACTTCACGTTTGCATACTTGGTTATTAAAGTAATGCAATATTTAAAAGTTTAAGTGCTCACACCTGTGCAATTCCTGTTGATTTTCTGGGTCTTACACTGAAATCTGATGGAATTACATCAGAATTATTAAGAACACATCCCTTGATGAAATAAAGAATTTGGGAAATTTTCCTTTTTTAAACAAAAAAAAACCCCCAAAACCCAAAGGAATGTTGGTTATATGCAGAAAATCCCTATAAAAAGAGATAAGTACCAAAAAGTAAGTACCAAAGTACTTTTCAAAATTAACTTTCTTTTAAAAATAGAAAAGCCATCACTTCCTCCTAACATACCTTTGCCAACTTAAAACATATGCACATCCAAAAAAGAAAAACAGAAAAAGAAGCTTATTCCCTTGGGAAGAATATTGCAATAATTCCTAAATTACTTTCTAAAAAAAAGGAAAAAGAAAGATTTCTGCTTTCCCCACAAATACATCCCTGGCCATCCTTTTATTCTCTACAATAAATAGATCATTCAGGCTTTAAAGATGAGGCCCTGATATCACCACAAAAAAAGCTGAAAGAATTTTGATTTATGACAGATACCTGCAAAAATAAGATATTCCTCAAATATATTGGATAAATCCAATGAAAACTTCTCCTATGGGTTATTTATGAATTATTCCCAGGTCTGTATTCCTCCATCACTTTAAACAACAAGTTTCTGGACAAGGACAAGAAAGATCAGACCATATAGAGAAATTCAACATGATAAGAAGTTTCATTTATTTGAAGTTTAATTTCCTTGAGGAAAAATAAAAATAGATTTGAGGAGCCTCACTAGGAGTGATCACCTGAAGCAATAATGAGAAGACATTCTGTCAGAAGCAGAGCTCTCTTCTGTCAGACTTGTAGGAGAGCACTCTGCTCTGCTGGAAATCTAAGACTAGATGCAAAATCAGGAATTGTGCAACCACTGTAAAACAAAATATTTGTCACGTACATTGAGTGGCATTAACACGCCTAAACCCTGACACTGACATCTGCATCCTTTTATTGCTAAAAACAATGCAGAAAATGATCACATTGTTATCCAATATTTCCTCTCTTTGCAAAGAAAGAGCCCAACCCTTATAAGCATCAATTCAGCTGTATGTCCAGTGCTGTAATTGTAGCAACATGCTATAAAAAGACAGAGCAGGGAACAGGAAAAAAGTGAATGGCCTGGAATTTCTCATCTGTTCTATTTTTTCAGGGCAAACCCAAGTTTTCAGTTAAACTAAAAATCTGTTCAAAACATCTGGACAGCTGTATTTCAGATGATATACTTCAAATGGTCTAAAATAGAATCTTGTAAAGAGAAATTATTTTCACAAATGTTTTGAAGACCATGATCCAACTTTTTCAGTATTATTCTATATTGAGAATGATACCCCAATATTTTTCAATAGGCACATTTATATATTTACTATGCTGTTCTTATATCCAATTTCTTGAAATTAAACCAAAACAAAACCAAACTACTTTTGCATTCCTGGGGAGGCTAAAAATGATTCTGCAGTAGAATCCATTCAAGTCTTTTGCAGCATATACACATGTATGATTTAAGAAATAGAAGGAATGCTGGGCTGCTGCCATCTATAATTTTCAGTAATATCTATGTGCTATTAAAATTATGATCATCTGGAAATATCTCCTAAATAGCTACATTTACTAGACCAATAAAAAGGAGTTATAATCATAAATAAATGTCTAGCCCCATATTAAACACATCTCACTCAAGGTATCGACATACTGATTTTAAATAATTTACAGTTCCAGATAATTGCAAACCTAGATTCCAAGTTGCCAATAATAGCAAAGTAATGCATTTTAAAATCCTTGTATAACCAAACTACCCATTGTTTTAGCTTCAATTCCAGCTATTAAAGTAACCAAAAAAATCCACACATCTCTTTTACTGCTCCATATTGCAGGAAGAAAAGAGACTTCATTATTTTTCAGACTGGCATGTCAATATTTATTTAAAGGACTTTACAGTTGTCAAGAGAGTCCTTGAAGAGGTGTCCAGAACTCAGAAATTGGAAATCTTATTGCACAGTGAATCTCTTGTTAGTCATATCCTGGGTTCCTGCAGAAATTCCAGTTTCATTAGGAGAGCCCAGCAATGAGATGGGAGGCCACAAATGACACAATGGTCTCTTACTCACAGAAAAAGTGAAAGGAAGCAGAAGCAGCATTTGAAAGAGAAAAATTTTTCTAATTATCCTGCAGCAGTCTTTCCTACTAATGATTAGTGCCTGTTATCTAAAAGCCAATACAAAACACCCACCTAACGTATGACAATAGCATCTTCTCAAGTTTTATGTATCACTAAAAATAGGGAAAGCAGAGGAAACAAATTTATTTTTGTCATATGGATTTCCTAGTAACATCAGTGTATTTAGCCTTCTCTGCTCCAGGCTGAGCAGTCCCAGCTCTCTTGGCCTCTCCTCGTGGGACAGATGTTCCTGTTCTGCAATCATCTTCATGGCCCTTCCCTGGGCTCACTCCAGTGCCTCCCTGTCTCTTGTACTGGGAACCCAGCACTCCAGGTGTGCCTCACTCCAGTTGAGAAGAGGAAAAAAGCTCCTCCCTTGCCCTGCTGTCAGCACTCCTGGTCACACCCAGATCCTCCTTCTCATTCCCCCAAAACTTCCCTCTTTACTGCAGAGCCCCTCATTTTATGACATGCTATTTTTCATCTTGTATCACATATTATTTTGTAACAGCCTAAGCTGCCTCTCATGGAATTCAGTTTACATCAAGAAGTTGTTTTCCTGTTGCAATGTCATTCTTTGGTGCATTTCCAATACATGTGTGTATTTACTGTCTATTTCTATTTGAATAAAATCATCTTGTTTGCATTAACTTTCTAAAAAGAAAACAGGTGTAGCTTTTTATTTTTTTTTTTCTTTTTTAAACTTGTTCTAGGTGCTTTTACTATTATTTTAATATATATATATTTTCTGAGGGCTTTTAGCCTTTCGGTTGCTCACTTGGCATCAAATGGCACAAGTGATTTCTAGTCAAGCAGCTGTTTCTCACACGATTTCTTGTTCCTAACACAGCAGCATTTAGTGAGGATGGTAGGTTGTTACGAAAAAAAGTAACACTCCCTTTCACTCAAGGTCTATGGATATCTCAACAAAATTATTCTCAACAAAGTCAATGTATTGTAAAACATGCAGTCATGTTAACTTATTTCACATTTGTAATCAATCAAATGTATAGAAAAATTAGTTTAGTGTATTCATAGCAAAATATTCCTGTTATATACTGTATGTCTTCAAAATGCTGCAGACACAAAAGTCATAAATCTTCATATCAGCCACCTAACAAACAACAAACCGTAAATAACTAATAGCTAATAAGAATCCAATATGGAAAATTCTGCCCAGACTGTACATTAATACATTTAAATACTGTAAGGACAGATTTGTTTTGCTCTTCACAGGAAAAAAAAAGGCTATGACTTCAAAATCCTTGGCCACAATAATGTGTTGCTCTAGGAATGTCATTCCCTTCCAGGACTCTGTAAGCAGCAGTGTCAGTCTTTTTTGGTGCAGGGTCTGTGCTAAACTCAGACAACACCAAAAGAAAAGGGAAGTAATGGGAACAGCATGAACATAAAAAAAGAAAAAGCTCAGGATTTCTCTTTCCTTTCTTTCTCCTACTTACCCACCATGTTAACGACTTCTATTCTCCTTTAATCAAAACCCCCAAACCATTGTTCTTTTATTTAAAGCTTGCCGTTCTAGAGTAGGAAAATGACTGACCAATACTGTTAAATAATCTTTGTATTGCACAGGTGTGGTTCCCTTTTTATAACACCTTGTTTTATGAGACTGTTGGTTGTTCAAATATTACTTGATTATTCTTGCTAGCTGCATCATGAGAACTTATTTTTGGTTTATTTTTATCTACTCTTGCTGAATTACATCTTAGATGCTCTAGCTTCATTTTTTATTCCTTTTAAACTATATTTTTTAGATTAGACTGCACAGATGCCCTATGATGTACCAACTCTTGGATCCCAGCCCCCCCAAATGCCGCACACCTCTTTTTTAAAGGTTTTCCATCAAGCTGAGAGTGAAAGACAGACACAAACAACATGAAGCAGAACCACTGTCAGACACTGACAGTGCAGAGAAGTACAGACAGATAGATAACAGATCGTAGGGTACTAAGTACCCTACAATTTATTGAAGCAAATAGGGGAGAGTTGAGTGGCAAATTGCCTACGCTGTTCACGAACCAGCAGGCGACCCTGTTTGCCAGCCGTCCAAATTGCTTCTGGGCAATTTGGCACATTTCTACTATGTTGTGCTATTTCTTATGGCATGGCTTTGAGTTTTGATGATTCCCTGTTGTGCAAGATCTTTCCAAACACTCGTAAAACTTCTAAGAGTGATGGTAGAAACAATGGGCCACATGGAAATCATTAGCTGATCAAACAAGCATTTAAAGTAATTTGAACTCAGACAGAAAAATAAGTGTTTTCAAAAGGAATCAGAAATGCATTAAATACCAAAAGAAAACAAAACAAACTAAAAGCTAAAAAAACCTCTCTACCATAGGTGAGAAGAGATTCCTAGATGAAAGAACAGAGCATAAGAAATTTGTGAGGAAAATTGTATGAGAAACAAAACCTTCTTTTGCATACTGAAAAAGATAAATGTGAAGGAAAACACCAAAGATCCAAGGAAGATAAAAATACAGTTTTATTTTAGGATATTGTTTCTATTCCTCTTGATGCATGTAAGGTCACTCTCTTAAATTATGGCAAGAATTCCTGCTGAATTCCAAGTCAGGAATCCAGGAAAAGGAATTTCATAGCTATACTAGTGTTGGACCTTCTGATATTTCCCAGCACTAACCTGATACACACTTTCATGAGAAATAAGAGGAAACTACAGTATATGAAACAAACTCCACTATAATTCTGTGATTAATTTCTGTGCCTGATACTGCATGAGTATTCATATTGATACCAAAATCATACACAGATTACAGGAGCAGGTGGACAGAAAATAAACTGTAATGGTGCTTAATTAAAAAAAAAAAAAAAGAAAAAGGTACAAAAACCCCAGCTGTCTTCAAAAGATAAAGAGCCATCTAAAAGATGAAACTATTCAGACACAAAACAGTGTATTTATAGACACTGTAGTGGAGGCCCAATGGAAATGCATTTCACCTGTCCAAAAAGGTTTATGAGGACGATAAGAGACACTCTCTCTAAAATGCCAGGTAAGAAAGCTTTTGGAAGTAAGAAGGCTATTTTGCAGAAGGTGAAGTTATGCCTAAATCAAGAAATAGAGAGGATTATAAATGTTGACAGCTTAAATGTAAACACCAGACTAGCCCAAAGGGATTGAAAAGTGATTTGAAGAAGATATGAAAATTAGTAAGCAACCATTTTTCTCAGGAAAACAGCATTGCTACAGAGGGGAAACAGGTGATGATATTTAAAAGAAAAATAGAAGAACGAGCAGATAAAATAGAATGCAGTAAGAAAGCTTAAGGATTTTCTCATATTTGGATTTATCAAGAAGCCTGCTTGTGTGCTAAATTTTACTTTTTTTAAAGAATGTGTTTGAGGAACTCTTTGAAATTAAAATATCAGTATAAATTCTTGTAGAATAAACTGACAGGTTGTACAGTGACTAATCATTATTTGCCTAAGGTCTTTAAAAACTCAAGGATAAAATATCCAAGCTACTAACTCAATCAGGAACTTATCACTTAAATTGCTTTGATGGCAAATATGTAGGAATTTTTAATAGGTTTAGGGAAGATCCAAGAATGAGGAATGCCCTAAATAAAATAATGTAGATTGATATGACAATTAAGAAAGAGCCTAAGTATCTTCTGTAAAGGGAAGTCATGCTTTCCAAATATATTTCTGTGAAGGAGTCACTGAGCAAACAAAGGAAAGTAAATTATATATTCTATTTCCATATTTAAAATAAATGCAATAAGGCCTCTTGCTGACACCCACCAAGGAGCTAAGCAGCTATAAAATCACAAATCAGGCCATATCTGAGCATTCTACAGGTTCACCTGTCATGTGACCTTGTGTCCATCAGGAGCTGATTTGGTGCCACGAGGCTGCTATTCTTTTGTCAATAGTTTTAATGCTTATTTGGCAATCCTTCTGCTTATAGTGACTTGACATTTATAATGTTAAATAGATAATTATAAAAATCTATGGAAATTCTCTCTTTAACAAAACTTATGCTTTTCCTTACGACTTGTCTGGCTTTACTGGCATGCCCAGCTATGCACCAATTTTCCCTTATCCAAACCCAGATGTATGCAATCATGTCACTGTAGCCACTCAAGAGTTTGAGAAAAGGAAATAATATCCATGGTAAACAATAACACAGAACAGAAAATTATAAACCAACCAACTCAATAAAAGCAACTGGCTGAATGACAAAAACAAAAGATATTACAGGCAACACTTGACAAAGACATAAAAGAACATAGCACTAATTAAATTAATCTACCCTGACAAAAGTATGGGATTGGACCTGCGGATATGGATATTACTTGTCTAGTAAAAGTAGCTGGATAAATTAGCTGGATAAATTTCAATGCATGGCAATATGATTTTGCCATACACCTCAAGAGTTCAGAAGGAGACATGCTGGCTAAAAGAGTATGTTAAAAATCAGCTGCTGTTTTATTTGCAAACAGAACTGGGATACTTTCAGAATAATCCTGTCAAAGTATCCACATAAAGGATGCACAAACCATTAATTTTGATTAGGAGTCACACTAGGAGGTGTTCAAGCAGTGCCGTCTCTGGCAGAACGTAGCCAAAGCAGCCAACCCCCCACCAAAAATTATGATATTTTCAATTCAACACACTTCTGTTGGCAACAGAAAAACTGGATCATAGTTGGACTAGCTGCTCTTCAAAATCAGTAGGTTGGAACAGGAAGTTCAATCTTTGTATTAAAGCTGAAAAAGCAGGCAGGTATTTTCTCTTTCCATTTAGCATTCATAAAACACATTCTTTTAGCATTGCCAAATCATGGATTTCAACATTCTGAAATTAAAACTCCCTCTTTTTTGAGCAGTTCATTGTTGCACTGCTTCATTTCTTTAAGAATTTTATTAGTCCAAACCAAAACCACCTTGGTTTTAAAATTTTTATAAAGCTAGTGCAAGCTTTTTAGCACAACATTAGGTAAGCATTATTTTCTCCTATGTTAGTGAATACAGAAGGGGGAATTATGTTTCCACTCCTTTGTGCTACTTTTTGTGGTCCTTCATAATGGAAATACAGAAGGAAAAAATTATATAAGCACACACACGTATAAAATATATATATATTTCCAGTGGAAAATCTCACTGACCATAATGCAGAATGAATGATGATTTCATATGCTTTAAGTATAACCAAAATATTCTTTAAATCTCTAATGTAAATCAGAACATCAGCCCATAAATAAAAGGGTAAGAAGAATACTGGGTGAAAACATAATGAATATTCTGGTTGGTCTCACTACTTTAAGAAGTGAGCAACTCTGCCTAACCTATTCCTGACAGAGGCAACTGGTGGGGTACCAGTAGTCAGTTTCTCTGGGTCTGGATTGAAGGCACTTGAGACAGTAGTTCATGTTTGGACTCAAGTGTTTATTATTTCTTATCAGTAAAACAGTTTTACTACTGTGAGTTTGGCAGCTTTTTATTAGAAGGCACAAAATGGCTAACAGTCTCTTGTTACAAGGTCTTTTAAGACTAAACTATCCAATTAAGAACTGATACCTAGATTATTTTCCCTTTTCATCCAGTAACTGATTCCAAAGAGCCCTCTATGCAGACTTTTCTGCCTAATTACAAAATGCCACCCAAACCCATGAAAAAGAAGGAAGAAGCAGCATGAAGAAGAAACCCAGGACAACACCCTGTGCCCTCCATCTTGCTTCCATCCACAACATACTAAAAATCCCAAGACCTAAATTTCTCACCAAGCAATACACCTACACTACTCTCTATAATCTATTTCACACTTTTGTGGATTCCAGTCTATCTTGAAGTCTAGGAAACTTTTTCCATGAATAAGGGTCAAAGTCAGTGCTCCCCTGGGGGTCAGGGCTGAGAGAGAAATATTCCCACTGCTGTGGGTTTCCACAGGCAACCATAACTTTTTCTTAAAATTCTCCTATACTGGTGGCACTTCAACATCCTCAAACTGTTAGTAAAAAAAACCCCAACTGTTCCTCATGTTTAATATGGATATTTTGGACTTCAGTGTAAACCTTCTACACTCCTTACCCCTTGCTTACAGTAAAAAAAAATTAAAAAGTTACTTCCTTCCACCCTTGTAACCACTGAGGAGCAAGGAGGAATATTTCAAGTGTTATAAACTCCGTATGTCACCCCTCTACATGAAAGAAGATTTTGCTACAGCACTTTCAATGGTTAGTTCTTTAAACTGGTATTTCTTAGTACACTTCATCCCTGTCTGTCAGTGTCAGAGCAGGGACCAGGTTCCACTCAGTGGTGCCCAGCAATGGGCCAAGATTCAATAGGAAAAATGGAGGCACAGGAAGTTCCACCTGAACATGAGGAAGAGCTTTTCTCCTGTGCAGTGACAGAGAACTGGAACAGATTTTCCAGAGAAGGTGTGGAGTCTCCCAGATACCCCAAAAGTTTCTGGATGCAATCCTGTGCTGTGTGCTCTGGGATGACCCTGCTTGGGCAGGGAGGTTGGACAAGATCACCTTCTCTGGTCCCTTCCAACCTGCCCTTTCTGGGACACTGTGCTCTCTGGTTTGCACAGGTGCAGAATGTAAATCTGGCACAAGGCTGTTTCAGCTTAGAAGTACTGAACAGAAGTGAAATTATTTCTCCTGAGACACAAGTACTGCTCCTCCATACAGTGATCTGACATTTTTCCATGTGTGGCACTGCCTGTGGGACTGCTCCCACAGCCCACCCTTGGCAAGATAGCCTGGGTAGCAACAGCAATTAAGACAAATAAGTGAACAAAAATACTAAAGAGGAATCAAATACCCCAACTATGCTTGCCCTGAACCTATACTCTTAAGGAGAAAGGGATCCATCAACCAGGTTAAAAAGGGACCAGGAAGCTGTAAGGGGACTCTTGAAATGAAGCAGTCAGATTGAGAGAAAGTATAATGGAAGTACAAATACAGTGCACTGTTCATTCTTATTAGCTGAATCTTCTATTTTTTTTACAGATCTTTTAATCATTTTTATCAAGAGTATTTTTAATCCCAACCCTCTTTTATAGCACATACAGCCATTCTGTAGCTATTCCATTTGTTCACTTAATAACCATATATCCCAATCAACTACTCAAGCTGTTAGCAAAGCCACTCAATAGTACCAGATCTTAAAAAGAACCAAGTTGAATCCCACTTGTAATTCATGCAATTTAAAATTGAAGTGTTGCTAACTATTCTCTAGAAACAGTTTTATATTAATCTATTTTTCTGGGAACAGACTTTGCTGAGACAATGATTGTCAGGAATCTTCTACTGTTTCAATGTTTTAGCTACTGTCACAAACACATAACTAAACTGACAACAAGATGGATTGCTGCTATTTTCATATTCCCACTGGCCCTAAGATTCCCAGTTAGATATACAACAGACCCTAATATTTTAGGTGTTATACAAGAGTAGCACAAAGACTAAAGAACAAAATAAAAGAATAAAAAGAACAAGGAACAAAAGATGGATACAGAAAGATGTGTTATTCCTGCAGCAGGTGGTTGTCTCACTGCATGAATGATCCAACACTGTTGTGAACAGGGAGCCCAGAGATTGTGGACTTCTCATCCCTTCAGTGTTCAAGGCCAGGCTGGATGGAGCTCTGAGCAACCTGAGAAGGTTGCTCAGAAGAGAGAAGATAGAGAAGAGAAGATATCCATGCCCATGGCAGGGGACTTGGAACAAACTGATCCCTAAGGTCTCTTCCAATCCATTCTGTAATTCTGTCAAGTCTGATGAAATAAAGGAGAACTGAATGACCAGTCACAAAATCCAGATGTTGGAATTACTTTCACATTTACCATGAAAGGACAACATGACTAAGTATTTCATGCAACCTCATTAAAAGAAAGTTTCAACCACTTGTATGCTTAAACTATTGTATAATTCAGTCCATTTTAAAGAACTTGTATACAACATGCATATTTTTCAGAGAATTTTCTTGGCCAAAACCCACATACCTAGCTTTTGTCTTGGTCTTGGCTGAAAATATAGGAACAGCTTCAAACTGAATAATAATGCAATTACCTCTCACCTCTACCTCTTCTACCCAAAAGGAGCTAATTTGGCACCTGTTTATACCATTCTTTCTACAGCTGTTACTTCTCAAGATAAACAAGTATCCATCCCCCCAAAATCATTTGCCTCTTTTTAGTCTTCTCTTGGCATTGATGCATTTGAGAGAAGACAGTGTAATGCCAGCACACACACAACAGCCCTGTGTGTATGATTTGGTCTGTACCACGTTTTCTTCATGCAGGAGTGATTAAAATAATTTCTTCATTAATGGTGTGATTAAAATCATAGCACAGTTATCTCAACACATCTACACATGCACAATAAATTCTATAGAAAGGTATCATTTCTTGATTTTTCTACAATGATACATTGGATTTCTTAAGTATCAGATTTAAATAAGTTGCTAATGATGAATAATTTATTTCAAATTATTCATAATTTATGGTATAGCAGTTTATGGCACATCAGTGTATCATTATTCCAAGCAATATTAACTTCAAATAAAGAAATCTAATAAGTAATAACTTTTCTTTGAGACATGGAGGCCAGATAGGAATCCAGTACCAGCTTGGTAAGTTCTGCTACTCCCAGTGTCTGACAAAAGAGCAGAAAACACCCAAAATAAAAATAAGGTGGTTTCAGCCATAGACCTGTCATAGACCTAAAAAACATCATCAGCCATAGACCTAAAAAACATCATCAGCTCTGGAAAGAAGTTTTATCTACCTCCTTTTTGGGCTATGATGGTTCTTATTTATGTGACAGCACAGGTAAAGTGAATAGCTAATAAAAAGTGAAAACAAAACTCCCCACCCACAGTGCCAAGGAAAGGGATGCTCACAGATTTGCAGCTTGAAATAATACCATAAGTGCATTGTTATTGTTATATGTGATATAAAATAGCTGTCTGTGAAGATATAATACTCCTGCTAATTAGTATTCACTAGGAAAAAAACAGATTTGTAACCATCAGACTCTGGAACACTTGCTTTGAATTCTGCCCCCTCCCTTGAAAACAAGATCTCAGATTTTTAGCTCTGTGATGAGCTCAGGAACAGTAGACAAAAATCTGGGATCAAGTTATTTAATATTCAGGGTTATTTTTTTCTTCTTTTAGGTAAATTATGACAACCATTTTATTTCCTACAAGCAATATTCCTAAAAATGTACACTCAGTTTAACTACTCAGTACCATACATAAGGAAAGCATAGGATAATGCTGACATCCTTGAGAAGACTGATTACAGTTTCCCTCATTCTGGTGCTTATGTATAAGAGTAGTTTAACTAAGAGATAAGAAAAAAATCATTCAAGGTATTTTTATGAAGGATTATTTTTATTAAAGAGAGGTATTAAATCATCTCTTCTGCTAAAGTAATGCACTCTTTAGACAAGTGGCATTTGAAAATCCTTGCTTCATATAATTTTAAACTCTGCAAAATCACTGACTGACTAATACATTTCACAGTCCTGTTACAGTGTCTCATGGTTAGTACTTTATAGAGCCCCTGACTGCTATTATCTTCATTTAAATGTGTCTATTGCATGAACTTGGCTATTCCTTTGGGCTGAACAAGTAGATCATCACTTCTGGGAGTATTTGATATGGTTCTATTAGGTTCACCCTTTGGAAAGAGTAATCCTAAAGGACTTACTTGGCTAGAACAAACTGCAAAATATGGCCAGAAAAGATTGTCAGATATGAAATTCAGACACTCAAAGTACCAACAAGCTGGTGGAGGTAAAAGAGCATAGCCTAGCTTTACTAGCCAAATCAGTATTTTCTTTATTTCTTGCTTAACTATGGGTCCACACACAGTATATTAAAATAATTGTTTAAGAAATCATGTATTCCAAGCAGCTTTGTAGACAGGAAGAATGAATAATGGCAATATTTTCTAAGTGAAAAAATCCTGTTTCTATGCAGATTTTCGTGTGATCTGCTGTGATTTGTAGCTGAGGTTGCTGTTACTTCATTCCTTTTTTTTACACGCACAAATTCACACACACAGATTTTTAATAACTTACATTTGTTCATCATGTAGACCAATTTAAAGCAGGGAGGGGGTGGGTTGAAATTCATGACACTCACACATTCTCTGTCAGTTTTTATACCTATTTTAGTACTTTATTTGATCTTTATCAATCAGGATCTGAAGTTGCTTCAAAGCTTCAGCTTCTCAAAAAATAATAAACCAGCCATAAAAGCAAACAGAAAAATCTGTCATTGCTGAACAATGTTACATTCACACAACTGTCATCCCTTTAGTTTATCCAGTAAAAACCACAGGAAGAATTATCATCTAAGTTAGACTACTAAATTACAGCTCCATTTACACCTGCTATACATTTAGCTGAAGAAATTCTCTTGCAGTAGAAAACATATACCATAAAAAAACCAAAACATGCCTGATGCAGCTGCTTAACTTCACTTAAGCCATGGGATGTTTCAGTTGTAATAAAAGACTGTGATTAGGGCAGACAACTGATATGCCCACTAAAGGGTCTGAAGAGCTCTTTGCTTTACAAGGTTCCATAAGAAATTGTCCTGGAGTCCTGTGCAGGCATGAATGCTACAGCACCTTTGTAGAAAAACCTACCTTTACCCAAATACACACACAGCCAAGAAGAACATTAAAAACTTAAAATTTCATTTTACATCTGAAGACCTTGTTGAGTTTTCCCTTTGCACATGATGGCATCCCCACTCATGCTAACACCTTTGTATGATGAACATTATTAGCAGTAGTCTAAAGACAAGGTTACGTAAAATTAATTTAACCCTCTAGAAGCAGGAAGAAGAGCAAAATCCAGATCATACCTTGGATGTAAGGTTTGCCTGTAAAGGGGAATGGGAAAAACAGAATCAAACAAATATGGAAACCCAAATAACAAATAATCAATATAGGTCCATCTTCATAAAGCCTCTGCCTCTACAGATGAGTTAAATAGATCAAATATAGCAGGATTTCTCCAACAAGGTAATCTGCCCATTCACTGAACAAATTGATATTTATTAAGCTTCTAAATTTTTTTTCTGTTTGGTATATGGGATAGTTGCAACTCATTATCCTTATTTAAGTATCTAATACACACATTGATCCATCTTGCTGTCCCAAACAAGCATTTCTCCTCTCTAGCTTAACAAAAGAAATAACTGAAAATCCTGAACCCAAGTTGGGAGCATCTGAAATAAATTTTAAAAACCTCAACAGCCAAGAATAATTTATATTATTCCTCTACTAACCTACCATATATAATTAGTGGCATCAGCCAGGGATGCCACTAGGGCATTCAGGGAATCCCACCAGGGATTTCAGGGAAGAAGTGAACAACCACTCCCAACACAGGAATCACAAGGTGTGACCACAAGCTGTGAAGATCTTAACAAAAATCACTCAATAACTCAAGGTCAACACATCCCAAGTTGTGCACAGTCTCATGTCTCTCAAAAATGAGGCATTTTTAGAGTTACTTCTACAATAACAGGGTGCCAACCACAATCCTCAAGTCAGCTGTATAGAATGGATGCTCCACAGTAAGGCTGGAAGAAGCACATCCAGCCCAAAGGAATACATAGCCCTCACTCTGTGAACAGCTGTACATTTCTGCAATTCCAGGCCCTGTACTTTGTGCTATTGCCTGGTAAGACCAGATCCCCAGCTGGCAGAAGCTTTAAGCTGTAGAGTCTTTCCCAGACTGAACCAATAATATCAAAATAGATCCAAAGGCTTGCTTTTGTAATAAAAACAGTAAACAAGGCATTGGTGGGCTATTAATCAGAATAATTACCATTTTAAGAAGGGAGAATACACCAAACCTGAGCAAGCATTTGTTTCTAAACATATTTTTTCCAAGTTCCATCAAACCCTGCCTAGGCCTCTGTGGTCCAGACAAATCTGCCATGTCCTCTGGGGACTGAGGGGCTGCTCCTCACACCTTTCTGTACTTTAGGTCCATTCACATGAGGCTCCTACTCCCCTGGTGTCTTATATTCCACTGTCCCTCTTTCGCTGGCACCAGACCAGTTATTGCCCAAAGCAAAGAAGAGTTTTCTCCCTCCTGGGAAATCACTCCTCCCCATTGATTCAGTCAAAACATTTCTTAAACTAGTAAGAGAAATTGAAATAGGTAAAATAGATGCCATCCATCATACAGTGTTGAAACCTTTCAGTCTGTGGATATGAATTTGTCCAGGAAAGCCTTGATGTACAAACTAGTGGAGTCTTCCTGCTGAGGAGGGATTGTCTGCCTGAGCCAATTGAGGACTCTTTATCCTGTTCACAGCCTGCTCCAGACATGGAGCAGACTGTGAACTTTCCACAGTGTGAGAGAAGAAGCTCTGGACTGCAAATAGGCTCTGCACAACCAAGTCAGCCTCTCCCACCACTAAGTTAAGCCAGAGGGAATGGGCTGTTGTCCTCAGCCCTTTGTGGCTGCTGCAGAGCATGAAGAATTTTCCTTTCCAGCAGTTTTTGCCTTGACCTTTCATCTCAGGACACTGTTCTTATATGGCTTAGTCTGTTTCCAAAATCTTCTAAAAATCTTGTTTTATTAAATCTCCAAGGCACTGTTATAAACCTAACAGAAATAGCACTTAGTCATGCTGCCTATCTTCCCCTCTGCTTTACCTCAGAGGTACAGACTTTCACCTGTCAAAAGTGCTGTTGAATTTGCTGCTAGCACTGTGAGGGGTCTTTTATTATTACTATCATTCTGTAAAGGCTGACTGCCTGCAGGCTGCCTAAGGGCTACTGTTGGGTTGCCTGGGTTACCCTTTCTTCCAAAATACAGCTAATGCAGAAGGACATTGGGAAAGAAGTGATAAATATTTTTAGTAATATTAAAAGTGAACACCCAGGGCTCTAAGAAAATATTTTGCCTTGAGATGCATGCAAGTATTAATGTTGCTGTTAAACACTCTTTACTCAAATTGGAGCAAATGGCCTTTCCTGAATTGCAAAGAGAAGAAATTCTTGCAGGAACCCTTCTGTTCTACCCTCTTTCAAGGGCAGCAAGTGTCCATGGGGTGGACACTGATCTCCTGCTGCTGCCCTACACCCATGGCAGTATTGTGCCACATACAATGGAAACACTTGCTGATAAATCAGCAAATGACACACCAAGCCCCACTGCATGCGTGGCCACTTATGCCCACACACCCAACACTAAAGGGCTGGATCAATAGGACTGTGTCCTGCTAGGAAACAGTTTAAGAGTCAGTCACCCATCAGGAACCCCACAACCACCAAGTGATTCCCTGTTCATTTTGTATCCAGTTTCAATCAATAGCCAGAAATCTCCAAATGCATTAATCCATTTGGATTGACAGCACTTTGGTCAATATGTAGGTTGGTGCATTAGTTTCAATGGACAGACATATTTCACCTTCATCTGTACACACCAAATCCATCATGCAGGGACCAAGAAGTGAAAAAATGATGGTAGCTTGGCTCTTGGCTGAGCTTTTATTGAATTTAACCTGTAAACAGACAAAACTACTTGATAAAACACATACATTAAATTAATGGACACATTCCACTCTGCAGCTTTGGTTATTTTCATGCCTACTGTTAGTAAGGCAACTTGATTGTGGGACAAAAGTTTGCCAGCTGTTTCTTTTTCTCCTTGTGAACCTTCAGTCTTCTCTATGCTTGTGATATTAAAGTCTTTAATTATACAATTACAGATTTTTTTTTTATTATTAACTGCTAACTCATTTTCCAGTGGGAATGATATTGTCTTGGAATAAATTAGAGCTGGGGAGCAATAAAAGTCAAATCAACAGCATTTTTTCCTATTAAGGATTATGGCTATTCCTGTTGAGAATGATGATTACAAGCAAAAAGAAATTGTAAAATTGGAAATAAGAAATAAAAAGATGACTTCATTTAAGGCAGGTCTCAAGAACTGGATTCTTTCATTAGATATGGCTGTGTAAAGTAAGGAAAGCCCCTGAAATAAATGGGGAAAAAAATCATTATTTTTTCATTTGATTTGTGGCCAAGCCTTGATTTCCAGCTGCTGAATATTCTTATCAGGAAATTGTGTTAATGCCACCTGAATTCTGACTGTTTCACAACGCAAAGTACACTGAGATGTGGACACATTTTTAGTGATTCAAAGTTGTGCCCACTGGCTTTCAGTCTTATCACCTCATAGCTGACACAAAACACCAGTAATTATTCTACTTTGACTTACAAACTTGTTCTAAAAAAAGAATTAATTTTTAAGGCAAATATTAGCAACCCCATACATAGTAGTAAAGAAAAAATCCAGAAAAAAATTGTAATTCCACCTTAAGAGCAGGATTTGAACAGCAGCCTAGAAACTGAAATGAACATATGGAACTAGAAAGAAAAACCAAGAATGACAAATAGCTGCTTCTTAAAGCTTCTCTGTACCTCAAGTGAGGCAAAAGAGAAAAAAATATAAACTACTTTAAAACACTTCAGAATGCAAACACTTAATGAAGCCTAAAGTCTTGTTTTGCCTTTTGAATACTCACATTTACATTCCAAGTATAACAGTAATATTCTTTTCCTTGATTTTGAGACTCAATAATGCCATTCCCAAAAGGGATGGCATCTCACTGCAGGAATTTATTTTGCTTTATGTACTAATTACCTGTTGCCACTTTATATGGACAGTACTAAGACAGCATTTTCTTCTGTTGTATGTTCAGTAAAACACATAGTGCCTGTACTCTGGTTTTCCAGGTACAAATATACCTTTTTCCTTTGTCAAATTAGTACTGTCTGTGCTCCTTAGTGCCATTTTGATGTGGTGGTAGAGGGTGGTAGCTGAGCTGCCCTTGAAACAGGATGATGTTTCTTGTAAATTCATCCAAGAGTCAAAGTTTTAATAGATTAATTAAACTTGTCAAACTCTTTAAAAGCATTTTTCCCCAAAGAAATTTATCACCTATGAAGTAATGAGCTAAAGTGCAATAGCTAATTACCTGCAGAACATCAGAAGTACAGAGCCTTTAAATGTAGGGTTACCCTGTTGCATTAGCCTATGAATCTGAAAAATAACCCATCATAATGTAAGAGATGCATTAAGGAGATATCTTAAAATAAGGCTCCATAATACTCCTCCAAAAACAGTCATACTACAAGTTTTAGAGAAACTAAATTTCCAATAGTACAACCATGCCTAATTTCATTTTATCTAAGTTTTGTTGCCCATAAGCATCCTTCTTTGATAGTCTTCAAGTTTGTCTATGTACAGAATTGCAAATTGCATGCCCACATCTCCTGTACTTGGTTTCAGCCTCAGATCCCTGTGAGGAACTACAAGACATCTGATTTCTGAACATATTCATTGCTACTTCTGCTTTTTACCTCTTTATGTAAAGAAAACTTGATCAATGAAAATCAAAACATAGCCAGACTAGATGCTTGGGGTCTGTTTCAGCTACAAAAGTTTCCCCCTCACACACACACACAAAAAAAAAAAAAAAAAAAAAAAAAAAAAAAAANAAAACAAAAAAAAAAAAACCACCAAACCAGAAAATCTCCAAAATTGGAAAATTGCCTAAAAAAAAAAACTAACAAAAAAGAAAAAATCCCACAGCAAGTGTTTGTATTGGCTGAGTAAATGCATTTAAACCAATCACACTATTTCAGTGAATGCTGTAGTCGACACTGTTGAGATGTCTTCATGGAATACACACCTACACTTTCCTCTCATAAAATTATTTAGGATTTGGATATGTTTGAGGCATCAATAGGTTTAAAGGTAAAAGGATATATAAAGTGCATCTTGTTACTGACTTGGTTAAAGAAAAAAAAAAAATCAAGGATCATATGCCGAGATGGCCAGTTTCTCTCTCATTAAATGTAACATTTCACAAAATGTGTGTCATATAGGGATGGTATTATAAGAACATCTGTCACTTCAAATTTTTGCTTTGACATAAACTAGCATTCAAATTAAAATTAAATATATTAGCAATTTTATTAACTTCCTATTTAGTAACTGTGTCAAAAGTGCTTTTTCTTCTCTCAGAGATATTTCAGGGATTCTCAAGCTATTCATGCAACTGATATGCATGTCATGTGGTCTAATAAAAAAAAAAAATTGTTCCTGAAGCAGCTGCTTCATTTTTCATATCCCCCTACATTTCTGATTTCACTAGTACCAAGCTATTGCCAAGAAAAATATTAAATTTTCATACAAACTTCTGCTATGCATTGTAAAATGTACTTGTGGGAGATATGCATTTTAGTTAACAATATTTTACCCAGTATCCTCTGCACAAAAGAATTGTTTGAACAACACATTCTCTTAGCATTCCATTCAGATCTAGTGATACTTCCTTGAGTAATGTTATTAGTATCTGTCGTGTTTTTCCATCCTACAAGTTTGCTCATGTTTTGTTATGTAGTAGCAAGATTTTTGCATTGTTTAAGCGCTAAATTATTTTTTATGGAAAAAAAAAAAACTTAAAATTGCTTCCTTATGAGCATAGATTATGCTTGTTGTCAATGGCAGGCAAAAAGAAAAACCCACAGGTTCTATTGCTGAGCAAGCTTTAAGTGAAGCAGGTTAAAGTAGCTCTAAGGTATTGAGGAACTACATTCTTAATTAGAAGTGCAATCTCATGCATTGTAATTTACTGCAAACATTGAGTTTTACTATAGGGTACACACAACAATATTTACAACTTTTCATACAAAACCATTTAACATGATTAGCAAAGCAGATGAAAAGTTTCCTGGTCTACTTCCTAACCAAGAAGAAACAGTAATACCCAGAGCAAGCAGGAACACCAGCATTTCACAAGAAAAGGATAATTGCAGCACATAACAACTCCATTCTCATATGAGAATGATGTGTTTCATTTCTTTTAAAAACATCTTATTCAAACATCCCAGGAGACAGAGGAATTCCGTGCAGACAATCAGAAAATCAGTCCAAAGATGTGCTACAATATAATAAGGAAAGGGAAAGCAGCAAGGATAGAACTGCAATGGTTAAAGTCAAAGATGCACAATCTTAAGATCAATACCAAAGGAACAATGGAAGGATGATATTGGAGTGGTCTCAACAGTTAAACTCAGTAACTCAGGTGGCTACAAATGGCTGAGGTTGTTCTGTATCCCCCAGCTATGCAATATAATAAAGCCAGCTATGAATAAACTGAGGCTTGTATTACAAACCCTTCCAAACCAAAGTCAGCCATAAACACCACATCTCTCTGCTTGGTGAGTAGAGAGCTCTTCCCTGCAAGGGCTACAAATTTTTTTGTATGGCATTCATCAGAAACATGTGTCTAGCACAGGATATCTTCCTTCTGCATAGGGTCCTGTTCTGAGCAGGCATCAGTCTGGCTTTTTTAGCAGGAGGAGATTAAAATTGCTGATCCAGAAACAATTCCATATATTTCCAGGGTCTTCTACTAATGCCCCTCACCTATTTTACATACACATTCTGTGAGCAAGAAAAACCCCACACACTCCAAAACTTGCTTTTTATTTAATTTTTCCTTTTCCAGCCCAGGTCTCCCAAAAACTTTCAGATACAGTAATAAGATAACTTCTTCCCTACCTTTTCCTATAAAAATCACATGAACATACAAGTTTAGAGTAGCTGCCAGACCAGGTATTTCTATCATTAAGATAAACTAGAATTACAGGTGTTAAGAACAGATAGGGAAAATAAAGGAGAGGGATAGAGTAGGGACCAAATAATTTATCAGTCAGCTTTCTAGATACTTGTTTTATAATTTAGATCAGGCAACAGTTTCCAAAGAGGCTGAAATAAACATGGGCTGAAACAGTGGAGCATGTTGGCAATGCTATTCCTCAGGGTATGTGTGAAAGTCCCAATGCATTGTGATTGTCCAGAAGACCTTGAAGTTATTTGGTTTTATACAACTTCAGGTTGTTGCTGACATATCACAAATACCAGAAATACCTAGAAATAAAAAGAAAATACCTAGAAAAAAAATACCTAGAAATAAAAAGGCAAGAAATAAAAGAAATAAAAGAAAACAAAGAAAAGAAATAAAAGAAAATAAGTAAAAGAGAAACAAAAAAAGCAGGAAAAGCCTACCCAAAAGCCACAACTCATCACAAATTGTTCCTACAGACAAAATGCATTTAAGTTTATATCAAAGAAGTAAACTCAGAGTTTACAGTGAGAAATGAAGGACTTTTACATACAACAGCTTATTCTTTTGCCTTTCAAGACTTTTTTTTCCTTCTTCCTGCTATCGAGGCAAAACAGCACCTAGGTATGCTGTTTATATGAGAACAAAATTTGAATGGAGCACATGTATATACCTTCACTTTTTAATTAAAGGGATTACATAAGTGGTTTTTTTTCTTTTTTAATCTCTTCTCACAAAGAATGAACAAAAGTAATGTTTTTTTGTTCGGCCGTAACTGAAAGGTATGTGGTCATTTCTGCATTTGTAAAATGCATTTCTAAGTCTCTCCTGCTCTCACAAGGCAAGAGACTAATGGGAGAGAGAAGGAGGTCATGAAATAGCTGTGCTTTTCCACACAAGTCTGCAGAGACCTGATCTGGCCTCAGCATTTAGATCTCCAAGTGCACAGAGATTCACCCTTATCAGCACTTCTTGCAGACAATCAAATTCAAATCACCTTTTGTAATTACATTATGAAATACTGTAACCTACTTTCTTTCTTTTTTTCTCTCCTCTCCTGCCACCACACAAGAGTTGCCAAGTGAGCACTTCCTTTATTGAGATTTTGGGAATTTTATTCATTCATAGCTATCAAATCCCTGGCATTTGGCTATCATTATGGACAGGAACTGCTCCAAGCAGTGTCATATGGAATCAAAAAGGAAAGTGTGTGCCCAGCTGTGGAAGCTCTGCCTTTAGTCACCAATCACTTGTATTTACTTTGTGTACACACATCAGGCACATCTTCACAGGGAATTTTGCAGGACACTATTTCACATTTCCAGTAAAACCTCAAAGTTAATCTACTTCTTCTCTACAACACCTGCCATGTCTCTTCCTCCTGAACAGCTAATGAATCTCATCAATGTGATTAAAATTACAGGGATGATGCATGTACACAGAGCTACTTGACATGAACAAGGACAACCAATAGTACCCAGAGAATATGCAGTAGCTGGGATGTGCATAGTTGTGTAATTCTGTATTTTATGAACCTTCTCCAAAAGAATATGCAGTCCTTTCCACTAATATAAGTGCATTTTGCAGCTAGAGATGTATATTGAGCAAATATACAAAGCCAATATGTCAAGTTATTTACCAAAACCCTCAAATACTAGCCCAAATACAAATTTTTGTGCTAGTTTTTCAGTATGTCTAACATTCAGTTCACAAGCTTAATTTTTTTTTCAGGCCCCTACACCCAAATTTGAGTATTTAAGTCTACAAAATTCAAGATTTTTATTTAGTTTTTAAATTCATTTCTAAAGAGCTCAAGAGGAACTTTTTGCAAGGATGTATATAGTGACAGGACAAGGGGGAAGGGCCTTAAGCTGAAGGAGGGTAGGTTTAAATCAGCTGCTAGGAAGAAATTCCATTCTGTGTGGGTGGTGAGGCACTGGAAGAGGCTGGCCAGAGAAGCTGTGGACTCATTTCTCAAAGTTCAAGGCTGGGTTGGATGGGGCTCTGAGCAACCTGGTCTAGTGGAAGGTCCCTGTGCCATGGGATTTTGGAACCAGACGAGCTTTAATGTCCATTCCAACCCAGACCAGTCCATGGATCTATGAAAACAGGTTAGAAGATCCTAACTTTAATTCCTGCCTCAGTGAAACTTCCCTATCGATACCAAGAAGTGATTTTTAAGCAGCAAGTAGAAGTCACACCCATTTACTGAAACTGCCTTGCCTATCACTTGTTCTGCATGAAGTTGATGATCCCATAAGTATTACTTTGTAAATCACTTATAAATTAGCAAAATCTCCAAAACTACCCCTGAAAACAGTAGAAGATATGCAGATTTTTTCCTGAATGGATGTGAATATTTCAAACACTTGATTCATGATACTACCCATGAGCTGTACACAAGATCATGAATATTCTTGTAATACATAATATAAAATATACAACACATATAATTTTGTAATTATATGATTTTATAGTATAGTTATGTAATATAGATTTCAACTTCATACAGATTTGTGGGGGTTTTCTTTGCATATATTTGTAAATAAATTGAAGCATTTACAAGCCAAAAAATTAAAAGTACATATCAAAATACACTAGTCAACAACAAAAAAGGAAGAGTAAATAGCCCCAAAGTGGAAAGAAATCCCTTCTAAGAGCAGCATATGAGTGGAGAAAAGGCTTTTTTCTAGGAGGTCTAACATCAGGATGTGTTATCATTGAAATACCTGTTCTAATACACTTACGGTTTTGTGCTATGTTTAACAAGATTAAGTGATCAAACAATCTTTCATCTCAACTCTTTATTGGAAGTCTCACAACAAGCCTCTTTCTTGCCAAAACATTGTCCCATGGTTCATGCATGATGCTAATTCCAGCTGAATGAATAAATCTGTTTACCTAGGCATAACAGAAAAAGTGCTGTTCATCAACTAAAGGATTCCCCAAGGAACACCTTTATTTTTTTCCTGGACTTCCATCATTTTTCTGAACCGTTGTAACTCTGCTCCAATAGCCTGGATTATGGAGTTCTAAGAAACTCTTGGATAGGATTGGAAATGTTTCTAGCTTTACAGTCAAGGAGTCAAAAATCAAAGTACCTTATAAAAGGCACCAAGTCCTATAAGTATTAATTACAAAACAGTTTTTCTTTTTTTTCTTTTTTTTCCTAAGTGAAGACTAGCAGGTGGAAAGACTAACAATTCAAGTGGACTGAACCCAGAGAGCTTCTGAGCACACCTGAATGAGGCACTTAATAAATCTGAGAATAGTAACAACCCTCCCCACATGTGGATGTGTGCCAACTCCTAAGTTACACCAAGAAGCAGCATAGATGGGAATAGGACTCAATTTTTCAGTTTCTCATGCCTGCAGAAAAGAAATTCTACAACTATGACACCAGGAAGTAATTCATCACTTTTAGTGTGTCTTTAGCTAATACATCTTCTAAACCAGTTTCTATCCAAAAGCACTATAGCCCTGCCTTGACTGCGCCTGTACTTACAGTGACAAAGAGGGAACTTCTATTTCTAGGTAGGATACAAGAATTTTTCAAGTCTAGTCTCTTGCTGTATATTACATTCTGTTTTTTTATTGATTTTTATGCCAATATGTTTAAAGGTTCAGATTCACCATTAAGTTACACAGGAATGTATGGGAGCAGCCACACTGAGGTCTTTGGAGAAGTAACACTGACAATCAGCATCAGCCAGGGAATTTGTCAGCAAACTTCAATGGGGAAATCAGTTGCAGATAAATGATAGTTTAATGTCTTTCACACTCCCAACATAAGTGACACCAGGAGCTGAGCTAAGCAACTCTTTTATTCTGTGAAGTAAAAGATGGGTAAATAATATGCTGTGCTCCCTGAAGGTAAAATTCAGGTTAGTGTTAACCCTTTTCAGCTGATCTCATCTTAGACTTTGATTCTAACACAAGATCTAAACACAAGACTCCCTTTTTCAAGGTTGGTCCTAAACTAATGTATTGAAAAAATAGCCCATGTCAGCATGCAGTTATCAGTGCTTTAAAAGTCAGTTCACCTACCCACCTTTTAATGAAGAGAAAGTGCATTTAAACTTGGATATCAGGCATTCAAGAACATTTTCCTATTACATAATAATTAATTTATTCAGGGTTCATTTTCAGTATAGTTACCTGAAAAATGGGTTCCAGACACTGCTGGAATATTCACTTGCTATAAAAAGGGACACCACAAGCATTCAGAAAAAACCCCCAAATAGTCTGATAATTTCAGCTGCCTGTTAAGGAGACAGATCCCATTCCCAGTGAGCATGCTCATTTCCAGACTCTTGCATAAAGGGCAATGACACAGCAGCTTCTCATCTCTTCTTGTGTACCAGGCTGAGGCTGCTCACGTGCCAAGAATAAATTTAGTAAAAACCCAGACCATTTTACAACTACTACAGTTTAGACCACACCTTTCAATATTCAATCTTGTTTAAATAAAAGCATAAATTTAAAAAAAAAAAAAAAAAAAAAACACAACCACAAAAGTAGGATTTTTTACTGTTGTTTGCGTGTTTTGGGTTTTTTTTTTGCTGGTAGGAGTGTTCTTGCTTTTATGTTTGGGCTTGTTTGGATTTGGGGTTTGTTTGTCTTCCTCCTAATTGTATGCTAGATCTCTGAAACCATCTTCACACACCTACCAACTACAACAAAACAAAGCTCCAAAACCAATGAAAGAAACATTTAGAAGCAACTGTATCAGAAACAGCTGTGGCTGGTGTTCTGGTCTCACTTTGGAGAAATTCTTCTCTTTTTCTGAAAAGCAGGCATGGCACTAGGATGCATCCGGTTATTTTCAGCTTTTTCTGAGATCTGAACAGACCTCCTGGTATCACTCATTTGCCAGGCTATAAACCTCTAGGTTCTTTTAACATGCTTCCTGCTAACATTTTGGAGAACTCTTCAAAGTTAGTTTCTTTTTCAAGTTATTTTTCCATCCTTTTCTATTATATTTTTTAATTAAATGAATTATATTAATCAGAGCTATAAAGTGTTCTTTGAAGAGTTTTATGACCTCTTCAATCATCAAATTATGTTCTTCATTTAACAGCAAGGTTTCTCCCAATAGTCTTACATTTTTATATTATTCTTACTGTTTAAGTGTTTGTTAAACAATGTTTGCAGCCTATGTCCCCAAAATTTCTCTCAACAAACTAGTGCCTAGGCTGCATCAATTGTGCTGTGCTTTTCTAGAAAACCTTTTTCTTTTTTTATAGCTTGAGGACCTAGGATGGAGAAAAGTGCCCAAGGTTGAATGTATGATTTTCCCTGCATCAAACCATTCATAATCCCAAAACCAAGAAGAACATCATGCAAATCTCTGTGGTACAAGAAGCAATTCCTCTGAACACTTTGCAACAGACCATTTCCCTGGGGTCTGCTTCAGAAGGCAAATCAAAACTTTTCTCCATGTCTCTGAAAGTCACCTTGAGCAGAGCTCAAGCTGGATAATAGCATTCTCCTCTATTACCTGCTGCTCCTCAACTTTTCTTCAGCCCCTGCTACCACCTGCCTCTGCCAATACTCCACTGACATTTTGACTCATGTCATTTTTGTTCCCTTTTCCTACACATGGGTCTTGATTTTTAAGTCACTTGCTTAACTTTGTGAGGCACTTCCAAATACATTTGATCTGGAATACAGTGGTCATTAAGGGGTTTGATATTCTCGGTTTATTTAGGGTTGAGTTTTTGCGACTTTTTAAACTGGTTTTAGTAGGTTGGTATTTTGTTTTCTTTAAGGTATTTTTGGGGATGTTTTTGGTGGGGTTTTGTTGCTAGTATTGGTGTTAGGTTTTTTAGCAGGTTAAGTTACAAAACAGAATATTTCACCTGAGGCCTCAAGTCCAGAAAAGCACAACAGTTGCCTGCCATCCATACAGATCCACCTGACTAAACAACCACCAAGAGAAGCTGTCTCCATTGCTTCCTGATGCACAGGTGTTGGAATCAAACAATCCAAGCCCCACTTCTGTGACACAGTTGCCTAAAGAGTTATTTCCCATTTGATTTTCAAACAAGACTCACACAAAGTGACAGATAGTAAAACATAGTATGGTATCTTCACCTGTCTCCATTTTAAATTTTGAATCTACAGAGAATTAAGAATGAAATTTAGATGTGAAAATATGTATCTTAGAAAAGAAATGGTTTGTGAAATCCTGAAGACAGAAAACCCACTGAATATAAGGTATCGAAAAGCATTATTCACTTTTTAAGATTGAATTGGAAGTATAATTCAAGATGTAGGGAAAGAACTAAACAGAATATGTCAAAATCATGCTAAAACATTTTAAAACTTCAGATATATATTTTTATTTACTTGAACTGTTTCCAAGTGCCAAATGTTTGGCAAACTTCATGGAGTTTCACTATCCCTAAAGTTAAAACTGAGTTTGCCCCTAGAATCCTTACAAATTCTTCCAACTTTAAAAAAACTTCTATCTTTCATGAGGAGCTTTGCAACAGGAAGGAATCATGCACCAAGCCACTCTGGGATGAGTCAGAAGGGAGTCTGACCCTGTATCTCAAATGACAACTCATTTTTCCTTCACCAAGGCTGAAACAACACTTATCTGATGGAGCAGCATGCACCACTCTGCCTCAGTCTGTCAGGTCTGAAAGGATTGCATTCAAATATATTTTTACATTCAGAAGGACTGAAATACTGTGATTTTTTTGACAATCGAAAAATTTCAACTTACTTAATATCAACTTAGATTTGAGTAATGTCTGTAATATAATTTCAGAATTGCATGCTATTACTTTTTATTTGTAAGGACCTGATAAATTTTACTAACTTTTAGATTTCAAAGTTACTCAGTTTCCCCAGAATACCACCTCTTTGGATGTCTTTGTCCCAGCACCTTGACAGCGAGTACTTAAATGCAAAGAAGCAATTGTGTTCCCTGTAACAAGAAAATCTAAACCCCCTGAGAATGAGACTTCATCTTCTGCACAATTTACTTGTAACATGAAAAATGCAATAAAAGAAGCAAAATTATTTTCAAGTCAAGTTAGAACTAACTTCATATGACAGAAAAACACCATAAATAGTATTTCACGGAGCAGCAGAAAGTATATTCCTTTCTATTTGAAGTACTAAATCATGAAAGCAAAGGTCTTGGTTTAAGACAATTTAAGGGGGACACTAAAATGAGTTACCTACCTTTTAGTTTAACCAATCCCTTTCCACCAGTAAGGAAAAAAAACAAATACAGAAGTAGAGATAAGTGAAAAGATACAAGTTTACCAGAAAAAAACTAAAAAGAAAGAGCAACTGGCAAAAAAAAAAAAAAAAAAAAAAAAAAAAAAAAAAAAAAAAACATTTTTAAAAAAAAAAAACAACGGGCAAAAAAAAAAAAAAAAAAAAAAGAAGTAGAGCATTGTTAGATACAAAGTTGTAAAATATTATTAACTACTGGGAAAAGGGGAAGAATGGTGCAGTAAGCTAAGTTACTCAGTCAAGGGCTAGAATTCCACTCTCTCTGCCCCTGGTTCCACTTTTCAGGCTCTTAAGAAGAGAGCAACAATTTGGGGCAGAGATAGATAAGGAATTCAACAACATTTTGGGGTACCAGGATGGCAAACATCCCTCAAGCCCACGTCTGCTGTTCCACTGTGTCCATGCAGGCTGTTTTTCCCCCAGAGAGGGATCTGCTGCTCCACAGACACGGTGGAAGGCACAGTGTACTTGGCAATGAGGGTGCTGAGCGACGACACCTCGCAAATTTAGCTGTGCTAGTGAAAGACATTATCACATCATCTCCTTCAGCTGTCTTTTTTTGCCACCCTTCTGCAAGAGGTTGCTGCCCCCACAGCATAAGCCAGGGGAAGAGAGCACACTGCTCGCCTTGCCCACACACGGGTGCCAAACCTGGAGCTGCTGCCAGCTCCCACTCACGGGCATCTCAAACTCCGAAATCTGCACTGCAGCAGAAGAGGTGCAGATCCAGATCCCCTAAGAGGCTGGGGGTGCTGAGCTGTCCCTGTCAGCGTTGCTGGTGTGGCTGTCTCTACCCGATGGATCAGCTGCCTGCTGACAACTTGCAAGGGCAAGGAAGACAAGTTTTAGCGAGTCTTCCACCCGCAGACCTTCTTCGTGAAACAGTAATCAAGAACTTTCTGTTTCTGTGAACATGCTTCAGCTAAACACTTCCTTTTGTAACTGGTCATGTCAACGAAAAGGCAAGATAGAGGAATTTTAAGGCTAGTAACTTTTTAGTATACATTGGCATTTATATGAGTATTTCCTTAGAACCAAATAAAGCCTAATGAAATCAGAGCTAATCAAATCTGGGTTTCATTTGTTATCCTCAAAACCCCAATAGTCTTCCTCTATTATATTATACTATGCGATACTACAACTATGATAAATTATATGCTACTACAACAGTCCATACTTGCTAAAAAGAAACAACTGTAAATATATTAGAACTTTGTGCATTTTTAATGCAAACTAAAATCTAAGTTTTCCCATTGATACTTAAATTTTAAAGACCTCTGTCACTTTTCCTGCTCAAATAGATTTTATTAGATTTTTATTTATGGAGCAAGGTCAGCTGCTGCATGAAATATACAGTTGAGCTTCCTCTAAAATAATATTTATCACAAAAAGAAAACTTGAATGAAGACTTACAAGATATCTTGTCTGATATGTATGCGATATTAAAGAAGCACTGTAGCAAATAGTTAATTAGTGACTGTTAAAAAACAAACATTTAGTCACTCCAATTTTTCAAGTGGGTTTTTCAATAACTTTCCTCCTGAATGACCTGAGGTACCTGGCCTGTCCCCTACACACACACGGTATCGACAGCAGAGCAATGACTATAAATTAGATGGGTACTTATTTATTGTCCTTAACTATTCACAAATGCAGTAATGGCATAGAAAAATCAAAAGGGAGTAAAACAGACTTCTCATAAATATCTGATTTTTGTCTCTTTAAAAATATTCTCCCTTTCTTCCTGGAAGAACAAATTTGTAGATCAGTTTTTAATAAGACGTATCTAGTTGATTGGATCCTTCGAGCAGCCAAGAGACTGCAGCTGCAAGAGATTCCCCTGAAGCTCATTTTGAAATTGAAAATATTTACTAAAGAACTGAAATGATATCATGGGGCTGAGAGAGATTTATCTATTATCTCCAAAGGATGCAATTCTAAGTAGATCTTTATTTATTTCGCATCAGTCACGTTGCTTTATCATTGTGAGAGATGCAGAAGAAACTTATTTTTAAAAATCACAGTCTCCCACCCTCCAACTATGCTTTCAAGAAAGCAGTCTAGTACATACATACTTATCTATCAACTAAAATTGTATTGTTCTTGTCTAGTAAGTTTGAGACTGACTAGTGTCAAATTCTCATTTGGAGATGGAGATATGGGTTTTTCCTGCTGTTCATAGAGATGGGACTGAGAAATGTACCACAAGTAACTAAAAGAGTTCTACCACGCAGTGTGAAGACCCAGATCTGCTAATAGACAGGGAGAGGAAGGCATGACTGCCTTTTTCCAGGCTGTGATTCCCTGGCAGCCACAGGCAGGCTCCCAGCCACTACTGTGATCCTTTCTCCTTTCTGTCCCCGGCACTTATCTGTCAGGAGCTCTTTGAGTCTGCTATGCCAAGCTACTGACGCAAAACTGTAAGTTCAGGTTTGCTTTCTGCTCACTCAGTGAACTGAAATGGCTTGTTCAGGGTCAAAGAGGACAGAGTGAAAGCAGGAGAGGCTGCATTAAAGGTCAGTGCTTATTCTTGGCTTATGCCATTTGTGGAGTGATGGTCACATCCTAAGCAAGCACAGATGGCAAGGGGCAACTCAGGATGGGAGGAGCCCATGGCACAGCACACATGACATAATGCACCCCAACATTGCTGCTCCTCAGATATGCTTTTGTTTCATATTTCTGGTTACGTTGTCTTGTTTTCTTTTAAACAAAAAATAAAAACAGGGGAGGAAAAAAAGGAAAAAAAATTTAGATGCTAAAACTTCAGGAGTTCACCTTGCATCAGAATATGACCTCCTAATCTGATGCTCATGACACAGCTCAATAGATTTTTAAATAGTATGTAGATAAGTGTAAGCAGATGGTCCAAGAGGTTACTATGAATGGATTTTTTTTTTATTTCCTCTTACTGTAAATCTCCTTTGCTTCCAGTACTGGTTGAACTTTTGCTAGGCATGGAGGAACACACACCTAAAAGAAATTAGTTAAAAACAAAGATGTCATCTCCCAGACTTCAGCGACGTTGTGTTCAACACAACTCCCTACAGAGAGGTTACCAATAAATTAATATATATTGTGTTTATGATGTAGCCACACAGAGCAAGCTTCCTTCACCTCCAGTACTAAAACGATTACTGCTCCACGCGAAAGATTATTTTGAAAACCTAAAAATGGTTGTGCTGCTTTTGACTCCTAGCACGACTCCTGTTTGCAGGCACTCAGGGTTACTGCATGGCATCCCAAACAGAAATCCCTAAAGGTTCAAAGCAAAATGCAATTGGGCCACACCCACAATAACATACATCCAAGCTCTGCAGCCCCATGCAGCACCTCTCATGTCCACTGCACTAAGGTCCCTGACCCCAGGCACAGGACAGCCCCAGGCTGTGCCAACCCCCAGGAATGCTCAGGCACGTCTGGAAAAGCATCCAGTGGTTTGGTTTGGAAAGGACCTTAAAGCTCATCTAGTTCCAACCCCATTTTGCCAAGGACAGGGACACCTTCCACTAGATCTGGTTACCCACAGCCACCTCCAGGCATGGGGCCTGGACCAAGATCATGCCATGGATGATCCTGACAGTTAATTAAGTGACCAAATAAAATACCACTTCTCAAACTATACTTAAACCATATTTTTTGCTAATAAAGACATATTTTGGTGCCTGCATAATAACAGCAAATCACACTTTGGCAATCTAAGTTTTGGGTGTTTTTGGTTTTTCTTTTCCTTCTTGCTCCTCCTCTTAAGATTTAAGAATGCTTTTCCACATTTTAACCACCCTCAAGGCCTGTTATTTAAAGGCAGAGATAGCCCAGATATATACAACTAAAGAGCATCTAAACTTCCCTCCATATTTTATTTAATTCATTCCAGGTGATTATGATTCAGGGAGGGCAGGGAAAACAACAGGACTCAATCTGGTGCTTTTATCTGCAGCATAATCAAGGCTTTAATGGTACACAGGAGTGTAAAGCACTGATGTCTCACCAAAACACTGCAAGCTCCTACAGCATTCAGCAGTAAATTCAGGAGCTGATGCACTGGGTGAATTCTATTGCCAACAATTAAAAGCACACCAATAGCTACTTTCAAGTAGGTACTTTGAAGCAACACACACGGGCCTCTCAACAATTGTTGGCTTTGATTTCCTGCTAGATGTAGCCATAACTGCCATGTGCACAGCAGATCTGATCTACAAAAAACTTAGAGCTTCCTTTGCTGAAAACAGAGATCAATATAAAACTACCACTTGAGAAGATGGTTGCACTACAGATAATCATAGAGGAGAAACCAAGAGTTCCAAATGGAATTAAAAACAAGCATTTTACTAAAATGAGTACACAGAAAAGTTACCAGTGGACTACGGGGAGAAAACCATTAGAAATTTTTAATCTTAAATACTTATCCTCCCATTGTATTAAGACTCCCATTCATGGCCTTTGAGAAACTCCCTGTTCTTAAACGATCTTGATATTTCTCTTTTGATACCACCAACATACATAGAAATTTTAATAGGCTGTTTGGGAAAACAATTTTAAATAGTGGGGAAAAACCAGGAGAAGATTAAGGCTGTGCATTCTAGTACCAGGTGTGCTACAAAAAGGTATTACTTTCTTGCTGGACATGTCCTGGGGCAGCTCCCTGCTAAAACCCAACCCTCCCCCTGCCTCCCCCTAACATTGCTCAGCCCAGAATCTTTTGCCTCATCAGGTTTATCCTTATCACTATCAATAATAATTTTCTGCACAGCAGAAGTATCACTAGGCTTGTAATCACTGCCAGGCTCCTCTGGCAGAGAAATCACTCTCTGACTCTAACAGCTTTAGAGAGGCTGTGACAAGCATGGCAGTGATATGTTGACATCCATTTTGAAATGTAAAGAGCTTGTTATGGACATATACTAAAAGAAAAAGCCATTTATTTTTCTGCTTTTAAAACATTTATTTTTAATAAAGTATTATTCCTAGTTAAGTCAGTTAAAAAAAAAAAAAAGCTTTTCATCTTTGGCAAAGGAAAGTAGTTACAGAAAATGATGGAATATGTTGGTAGAGTGTTGTAAAAAAAAAAAAGTGTCTAGAACTAAATGATTTTGGCTACTGCACTGCAGGGTCCAGGCACTGCCTGGGCACAGGAGCCAACACAGATTCAGGAAGGAACTGAGAAGCATCATAGGCTACAACAGTCACTGTTTCTCTCCATATTTCAGACAGAAAAAGCAAAATAAAGATGACTTCTATCACAGAATTATGTGCCACAGAATTATGTACAACATTTTCAGAGTTTGGGAAGAAACACACTGGCTATGAATCCCACACATCCCTTCATATTTTGGCTGAAAAACCCTAAAAAACTGTAATTTCTTCCAAATTAAGTAAAAGAAAATTTTAAAGCTGTGCTGAGGCATAAGATCTTATTCTGTCCTGTATGTTGAACATTTAACAATACCAACCATAAGCCCACACCATCAAAGCCCTTCAGTAACACCACAGGTAATTATTTCTGATTTACCACAGTCAGGCAGGTCTCTGCTGAGCACAGCAGAGTGTAACTAGATTTTGGAGAATAATCACTGGGATGGTTATGGGCTTAGGCAGTGCAGAAACTGTGTAAAAACTGGGGAAGAGTCAAGTATGAACAGTGCATCAGAGGTATAACTACAGCAGAATTAATCACATAAGAGAAGAAAGTCTCTTTGTATTTATGTATATTTTGAATGGAAGGCAATCTGCTACCTCTTACAACTTTTCTTGCAAAATGTTAAGAAAAACAGATTTCCAAGTTATCCAAACATACCAAACCTATACAATAACAACCTTACCTAAGGATTCTTTAAGAAAAAACCCACAAACTATTCTTAAATTCCATTTTCCTTCATTTCAAAAATACAACTAACTGCAAGCCAGACAGTTTTTCTCCTTTTCTCTCTTTCTTCTCATTTCTTAAATTTTTGGTATCCCAGTGGAAATAGTATTGAACATCCAGAAACTCATTATACCACAATTAAAAAACACTTTCATTACCTATTTCTCGCCATATGTTCAAGTAATTACAATCAGTGTTAAAATCTTGTAATTATAGTTTGCAAAAAATTAACTCTATGACAGACACTTCTTTGCCTCATATTTTAGTAATGCCAGTTATTAATTATTCTCACTTCTGCAATGCCTAAAGGCCATTTCAGTAGGAAAATACATGTAGTAAAAAGACAGACCATGAGGGATCTCTTTTAAAAACTGGGCTATATTTTTCTTAAATCCATCTCATCTAAGATCAGAGACAGAGAGCTGTACAATTACCATAAACTATTAGTAAAGGGTAAAGTTAGATTCTAATATTTCCACGCTTTGCCACATTTAGTTTGAATTAATTCTCAATTCTCTGACTTTCATACAGGAAAAATTACAAGGACTTAGACCCTTAAGGCTACTTAAACAGCTACATTTCTCTGTTGGGATCTTTTCCTCAAATTAAAGAAAAATGTCTGGCTTCTGCATATACTTCCTCATTTTTTTATTTTGCTTCTTTAAGTTCATGTAGTATTTTGTAAGAGCTATAATAAATAGGGGGAAAAAAAAACAACTTCCCAAATTTGTACCACTTTTAAGTCTCAAGAAACTACACCTATTCATATATATAGCACTTATTCTGGCACTTATATAGCACCATATCAATAATTATTTATCATTCCATAAATAAATGGAATTAATCTTCACAGAAACAAGAAATTACTTATCTTTTTGCACTCTAAATAGTAATTAAAGAAAAGTCTTTAGTGAAAATAAAGCATCAGTGTTTGGTTCTAATGATCAGACTTTTTACAGAAAAATCCTTATGACATCTGGATTCACATTTCAGCATCTTTGTTTCATACAGATGTTTTAACTGGTAATTTGTCATGGTGGATGACATGCTTTTAGCAGCAACACATCAAAATTATGTTCTCAGAGTTTCTGATTTTTACCATAGACAAATTGCTCCAGAGAATGAAATCCCCTTCTACTATACCTTACACTTTTTCTAATTCTTACCTAATATTTATCTGAAGTATCTGCATTCCTCACCCCCCCAACCCCCAAATAAGTGGGTTAGAAGGGAGTGGTGGTTGTTTTAGTCATAAATAACAATGTCCAGGAAGGAATTTATTTTAATTTTTTTCTGATATATCAACTTTTTCTGAATTATTTAGTAACATTATCTTAGCACAAATGCATAAGAAGGTAGTGGCAAAAGTTACCATAACACCTCTGCAAGGACCTGAGGAAATTTCTCTACACTTCAAAAAATAAAGTAGCATCTTCTAATCTGCTTAGTCTTAGAAGATTTTTTTCCTACACATTGACCACATTGGCATATTCTTGTACACACTTCTGCTAATTTTCACCACATTTCTAGCAGCCATAGTCTTAAAGCTGCACATTTACATATGTGAATGTACATATATAAGGTCCAATCACAGCAGAAAGGATGACAACTTCAAAAATAAAACATCTTCCAAGTTTTCCATTCTGAAATGAAGTTAACAAAAGCAAGATGAATTCACTGAACATTCCAGAAAGACACATTACCACCAAAACCTGTTCTTAATGATGTATGATAATTTTTAGTCATGACCTGATTCTGTAATCCTCCTGAACTCTGAACTCACAGCAGCTCTGGGAACCAATGCTCCTTTTCAGGCTTCATAAAAGATCCCTTGAAAACAGTTTAAAAATTGAAGATCATCAATTAAAATTTAAATTCTACCCTATATATCTGTTACCTATGCCTGTAGAGTAGGAAGCAAGATACTCAATCCTCAATAGACACACCTTAAAGACAACAAAGGCAACACATTTAAAAGACACCAGAAGCATTTAGTGCATTGCTTCCAAGATGCAGAATACATGAGCTTAGTCTTATGGTTATTGTATCTTATGGTTCATTATACCTTATAATCAATTCCAGTTTCCCTGTAAAATTAATAATTATTCACTATACCATGCATTTAGGTTTAAAACCTTCTTTATTATATCTAATTTCATTTTCCCTTTGGAATAAATTTTAGAAGTAGATATGAGTGTTCAACCCCCCAAAATGGGACCCTTCTAAAGCAACAAGCTACACCAAAATGAGTACCAAAGAGGATCAATACTCCAAGGAGGAAGACAGCAGTGGTAGGGATAGAGTATGGAACAGCACAGCATCACTACATGGCTTGACTCTGAGATGACCTCCTGTCAGCATGGCCAGGTCCACTGCAGCTCTGGGACTGAAAAAAATTTACAGGGACATTCATTTCCTACAGAGAATTTCTCAAGAACCTCAGTGTCTAGATTTTGACAGATGAAACTCAGTTCCTGAAGTCAAAGACATCTCTGGAAATTGAAGTCTGGAAATTGAAGTCTGGCATAAACCTACCACTGCAGCTCCTGGCATTGCAGATGAAATAAAAATAGGGAGCTGCCTGAAGGCCCCTGTCAGATTTCACAGCTGCAGGGCTTGTCACCTTTCAAGAACAGAATCTGTGATGGGGAATACTGATATTTTGGACTTGTCCATCTTTTTACCCTAAGTAGATCTTGCCCTTCAGATATTTGGTCCTCATCCTCTCAGACAGCAACAGGATGGTTTGTGACTTTTGTAGATGGTTATTAGGTTCTTACATAAGAAAAACTGCACAAAGTGAGAGCACTGGAGAGCATTTGAAATTGTCCTCCACAGCCAAGAGTATCCAGGTCACCATTTCAGTGATGCCATAGGGCCAGGGTTACCTGGGCAACTGTGTCAAAACCACTAAATTTGGGTATGGATTTACTAAAACTGGCACCAGTGGGGAAAGGTAATTATGGATAGGTTAACTGGGGGAAGGACAAAGACAGGAAAATACAAATGTGCTGAAAAGAATAGGAAAAAAATAAGAAGCAACAGTACAAATGTCCCTTGTAATTAGGGCTGTCTGACGATAAATGTGGCAGCGCTGTGCTCCATCCCTGAAGATTTAATGAGCACAATAAACCAAACCTGCAGATGTGATAATATCACAGGGGCTGAACCCATTTCTGCAGTCAGGAGGAGGATGAGCATTGCATGAGGAGATACTTTCCCCTGCAAGCACAGGGCAAGCACTCTAGGGGGGCTAATGCAGCATCCTGTTGTCACCTCAAAAGGATCAGTACCCACAGAGAATCAACATCTTCTCAGTCATTTTCCAATACACTGCTGTATCCTGTCCACTTTTATGCTTTATATCTGCCAAAAGTCACACTTCAGGAAGGAGAGTGATATTACTGTAGTTAAAGCTGTTATGCTGTCACTATAAAAAAAAGTGTAATTAGATTTTCCATTTGACTTCCAGGTTGATTTGACATTCAGAGCATTTTCCTTGCTTTGGTTTATGATGGGATCACACTATATAGAATTGTCATTCAATGAATGACAGATTACTGATTTAGTTTCATGATCTTTTATTGGGTTATACAGTCAGGAACACAGCATGAATTTTATGCCAGCTAATGAAGTATCTGGTCTATTAAACAAGATTTCAAATAGGATTTCCATTTTTTTAAGACTACATACTTGAATTTACTTTTCATTTACTTTCTTAGTTTCCTGTGCAACTATGGCTACTTCTATCTTAAATAGGTAATTCCTATATTTAATGGACAACACATATGATCTGGACCCTACAGTTTGCATGTTTTTCCTGATTAAACATCCATAGATGTGAACAATCTTCTGACTCCTTTTGCCAAAGATGAAAAGGATTACTTTGTTTTCTGTTGCAGACATTCTCAGGATGACCCCTTCATTGTGGAGTTAACCTATCTGAATTACCAGCCCATTAAATTAAATGAATTGTCAAAGCTGAATCTGACAATCCTGTACAAAAAGCTATTCATCAAGAGATTTGTAATGCAAGCGAACAATGGGAACTTAAAGTAGCAATATTAAGGTCTGTAAAAGCAGTGCCAATTAGTGCTGTAATATTTCTAATGTCATACTTCTGCAGCTCCTAATAGTGCCATTCATTTAACATGTTCCATAGGACATGGGCTTAACCTGAAAGCTTTATGGCAAACATCATGGGCTTTGATATACTTCAGACAGCAATTTTTCCAGTTTGTATTTTCAAAGATTAGCTAATCCTCCTATAAATTGCATGTTCAAAGATAGCCTCTTAAGTACATGGACAGAAAACTCCCACAGCTGAATTATCCTTCAATATCCAGCCATAATACATGTAATTCCCACACAGCTCTGCAGTAACTCCAGCAACACATTAACTCTCTTTCTTACTGCCTCTCCACAGAATGGTTCAGTTAGTCCAAAGATGTCTCCAAGTCCACTTTGTTTTGTTTAGAAAGTGGAAGCTACAAGCAAATTGAAGAGAACCCACACCTGTACTGTTGGTCTTGACTTCTCTGCATTTCAGATACCACATGTAGCTCATCTGCTTACTCCTGATTTTGTTGCCAGCCTTATTCAAAGACTGTTTCTCAGTCCTCAGGTGTTGGTCTCACTCCTCAGCATTCACACAGGGCATCTTGTTAGGATAGCCCCAGAATCTTTAAGATTTGGTCACTGCAACCTTTCCAAGGCTGTAGGCAAGGTGATGTTCTCTCATCCCAGACACACATGGTATCTGGGAACTGCCTCTCTAAACATCAGTATTCTCAACTTCAGTACTGCTTTCACATCTTTTTGTCCCTCAGGAGACTCAAAGCAGTAGATACCAAGTACTAGAATACAGTTCTAGCTAACAAAAGATTAGGCTATAGCATTGACTGCAAAATCTCACTCCTACTGATAACTCACTCTAACACCATGGATGTTTCAGAGAGTTCTTTAAAAGCAACTGAACCACAAGAGAATAATCTTGAGTCCTGACCATGCTCTGCATATACCTATGCATGGAAACACTGCTAGTGACACAAACTACTAATAATTCTGACCCAACTTACTCTAGCAGCAACAGTCTAAAACTTCCTAGAAAAAAGTCAACACAAGTATCAACAGCCCTGTCTTCATGCAGTTGGAGGGTGATACACTGTGTGACTGAACACAGAGTGAGGAATGACAGGAAAATATTTAAGATTTAATCAGGCCACATTTTCCTTCCTGAGATTAGCTCGTTAATCTCTACATCTCTTCAAAGCTGTCACAACAGAATTTGTCTTCTCAGCTGTTTATTTTTTTAAAGAACAAAGAAAGATATAAATTATTTTATTTTTCTCTCCTCCCCTCTCAAGTTATCCAGAATATTTAGAGGTTCTTCTAGATCAGGCAGTGTGTTCTTTAATCACTGAAGATATGTAAAATAAAAATAAAGTCTTCCTATTAAACTTTTGCCTCTACACGCCAGGAAGCTGCTTTGATAAGCTCAAAATAAAACCAGACAAGAATAAAATGCATTAGTCCATTATATAAATGGAAAATTTAGTTTCACAAATTCTGAGAATTTCAGCAATATTCTTCAGGGTTTTTTTTTCTTTTTTATTCTGAGAAAGAGAAAAAAAATAATTTAATGTAAGAAAAAAAACAACGTTTCTTAAAGAGCTCATGAAAACACCCAATTACAAATTCCACAAAACTTTTTCTCTGCTGAGTTCCCCAAAGACTTAAACATAAGATAATGGAATAATTTTGTAAAAATATTAATAGAGTAAGTTTTTTTAAAAAAACATCAGCAAAAGCAAACTTCCTCCTTCTATTCATATTACAGGAAAACAGTGTACTTATTTACTGTTGCTATAATTTTTTTGTCATTAAACTTACCATTTGATTTCTTCTATTTCTTGGTTTGTTTAGTGATCAGAAAAGAAATACAGAAATTATTTTTCATTTCAATAAATCAGATAAAAACTTGCTGAATTTCTGCATAATTTAATATAGAATATTTATAGCTTCAAATGAATTAATCACACAGGCAAATTACAGACATCATTAGTCAATTATGCACACCACCACAGGGCGTGCAAATGCAAGACTCCAATCATACAAGATGTCTTCAAGAGTTACTGAAAAGAGCATTAAAAACCATGGGCTAAATTCATACTTGTCACGAATATCTGAAATTCCTTGAAGTTTACAATATTTCTCTCCAGTGGAATGAAACAATTTACCCACTTACCTCTAAGCTTTTTTATAATTTCATTTCTAACAAATCTGATCTGGTTGTAGAATGTAAATACAATTAGCTCCTCAAGTACAGATTGTTTGGGGGGTTTGGGTACCAGAAGCTTTAGCTGCATATTTGATTAAATAATTATTTCCTTCACCTGCTGCACATTCCAGTGCAATGGCAGTTCTTTGGAGAAATGTGGGTTTTGTGTCAGAAAAGATTCTTTAAGATACCCAGTAGAGCCAAGAACTCATGTTTAGTTGTGTGTAATTAAAATCTTTATCTAAAGGAAATAATAAAATGTCTTATTACTACAACGTTAAATTTAAAAGCTATGTATACAAGGAAAGACACTTAACTTTGCAGCATCCCTACACCAACTACAAGTGCTTTATTCCACTATATGTAATCAATCAATTGGGGTCAGCAATTGCTTTATGGTGTTAAAATGTCTTGGGGTCACAGCAATCAGACCCAAAAGCAGCAGTGCAGAGGTGGCTCATCCAGTGTGGAGCAGGGTAGCAGCAGGGAGGCACAACAGCACCAAACCAAGTGCTGAGGCCACTTGTTCCACTACAGCCTCACACTGATGCAAATCTATTGCTTGTGAGTCTGATTTTGTTCAGTCAAACGATTTATTTCTGTATCATGTGTGCTGGCCTGGGCAGGATGCCCCATTGCAGGTGTCCTGCCACGGCACCTCTCCTGGGAGACCAACACCCACACCTTGCACATCAACTTCAGCAGGGCTTTCTGGCAGACAGACTCTCCTAAAAGGCTGGGAATGGAAAGCATATCCAGACCTTCACAAAGCACATTATGTGCAAGAATAAACTACCTCACAAGCAAAGAAATACAGTCAACCTCTGCAGAAAAAAAAGAAAGAAAAAAAGAAATAATGAAACGAAAGCTGTGATTGGCAGTAAGCAGCACTACAAAAAGATGATGAAAGAGTAAATTCTGATTCACAACTAAATGACACTACAGAACTTAGACTAAATTAATTTCCTAACTTTTTTTCCCCACAGTTGACCTTGTTGTCATTATCTTGATCCTCACAAAAACACAATTAAATATTTCGTGTCTTGAAGTGACCAAAACACCTCTCCAAGGAAAAGGCTGTAGAATCACAGAATCACCTTTAAGATCATGAAGTCTAATTAATGCTGCATCCAGAGACAGAAAACTCACCTGAGTAAGCTGAGATAGTCAGGCTGGCACTGGTGCTGATTATCTAAGCTCTGAGACAATACTAATTCTTCATGTTTTTCCTTAAGCTGTTTACATCAATATCTTCATAAATTATGCATTTATTGAGCAACACACTGATTTGTCTTAACTTGTCTGGAGAAAGACAGATCTGTGTTTGTGGAAAATTCCTATTTTAGTCTTCTTTTAGTTATTCCTCAAATCCTCTCCTGTCACCACAGAAATAATTCATAGTTTTTCAGTGAGGTTAAGGTCAAAACACCACAAAGCCACTCTGTCCTACTTCATTCTACAGATGACAATTTTAACCTTTTTGTTTTGCTTCTACTACCAAACTCGGATGAGTTTTAAAACAATGATGTGGTCTTCTGTGGTAACAATATCATTATATTGAATCCAAAGCACAGAAACCCTCAATGAGATTAAGTCCAGTTTTGCATTTAATCAGGTTCACATGGAATAGATATTTACCATCTTTCCTTTTTTTACTCCCTTCTTCAGACAATTTTACTTTTTATTTTCTCCCTATTATTTATATTATCAGCTATTTTTCCATTCATATATTTAAAAGCAAAAAAAAAAAACCAGTCAAGTTAGTGGCTGTCTGCCCAGTTCAGCTTTTGTATGAGACAGAATCACAAAGATTGGTACATTGTGTGCCTTAGCATTAACATCTAGAAAAGCAACTAAGCATTACAAGGGATTTGCACCTCCTTTGGTTACTTCTCTCTGTGCATAGACTCTTTCAGGTGTTTCACAGTGACTAGACAGAACTCAATGTTTTACATCAACCTGCCAACAGAACATAACTCTCACTCCTGAATTTGAAAACAATACTACAAAGACAAAATGTCGAAGTCTTCTTATTTTGTGCATGAGCCAATAGATCACTTAACATTAAAAATTAGTCCACCTAACCATGCTGCAAAGGAAGACACCAAATACCACTGCAACAATAAGAGTAAAAAATGAACTTAAAGTTCACAGGAACAAGAAATTGAAGGTTGATAGCAGTGCTAGTACTGAGACCCTGCACACATTCACCATCCTAGAGCACAGCTTAAAAGAGGCTATGTGTAAAAAAAAAATAGTGTTAGAACTGTGACTTAATTATTTTATGAGGTGTTTTCATATTCTGTATTCAAAATTATATAAATCTACTCAGAAGACAAGGAGAAAGAGGGAGGATGTCTTAGTTTTGCATAAGGTTGTACCACTACAGACTTTTGACAAAAAAAACTTAAAAAATTACCTGTTTCATAAAAATTTTCTGAGTTTTGACATGTTTTAGGCACACTTGAAAGCACACAGCTAAGAAACAGCATCTTGTGACATCCATTCAGAGTGGTGGAATTCAGTATGAAGCCAAAAGCCACTTTATTACAAAATAGGAACATGAACAAATTAACAAGGAAGCTCAACAAGCTCATATTCCAATTTGACAGATTTTACCATTCTGACATTTCTTTAAGCACAATTTTTGATAGGGAAAAAAAAAAAGGAAATGGGTTCATTGGTTAGGAAAGAAGGAAAAAAAATACTAGAAATGGTAAACTCACTTGGGAAAGGTCCTATAAGGCATCAGATGGCCTTCATATTACCAACTCCAAATTACAATTTATTTTACAAATAAAAAATTCAATTTCAAAATCTTGAAGTGCATATATTTAGAGGGAAGGTACCTGCCCTAATATTTCTACCAAAGTTTGCCCTATTAAAAAAAAAAAAAAAAGAACAACTAAATACTGACATTCTTTCATGTTAAACTCAAATTCATCTCATCAAAAACTCCACCCTGTGAAATACCTAGGGTTCTTTATTGCAAGTTGAAGTGTTTGGGAATTTTAAGCTCAGCTTTAGCAATGAAAACCCCCCAGCTGAATTTTCGAGCCTGGTACTTAATTTAACTATCGACCAGGAGATGGCAGCAGTTCCCACTGCATTTATTTACATGGCTATGAAATTACAGTGTATTAAATCCCAAACAAATATGGAGCATATGCAAATCATAAATATGAAATCATAAATCCTACAGATGCTCTTAAAACATAATTCTTCATCAGGGAACTGTATTATATGTGTATTACTATTTTACTTGCATGGTGATCTTTTGCTTCTGGGTCACCTTCAGAAATGAATTAAAAATTGATGTATTTTCGTATGTGGTGGCATATTCTTTGCCAGTCAGAAACCAATGATTTATTCCCTTATTTATAGATTCAGTAATAACACACTGCAGAACAGGGAGTGATTTGTGGGTAGTGGTGGATAAAACTTCTCAAGTGTGATTTACTACTGCAGGGAAACATCCACAAGTCAAGGATAAAGGTAGGATAAGAGTCCCAGGTATGAGGGTGTTACCACTCCAAAGGAACTGGACTGGGAGGCAACAGAGGCAACATAACTGTGCTACTGGCAATAAAGAGCAGAGATCTGGAGAAAGTGTGAGGAGACCAAAACACAGGACAAGGAGGAGCTCGGCAATCTCTCTAAAAGCTCAAATTAATCGCAAAAAGCTGCTTCAAATCATGACCAGAGTGCAAAAATGTGAAGAAGAAATACAATTATTCCACAAAACTGGGCCAGCAGAGTTCATTGTGCTTTTATTTTTCCACCTGTGTAGAAAGATTGGCAGCACAGTCCAGCTGGACCAGAAGTACACCTGGAGCTTTGTGACAGTAGGAACACGAACCAAACGCCGGCACTATTTAATGCATCTGTTCCCTTGTGATGGAAGAGCAGGATCTCAACTGACCAAAGGCCTTTCTCCTCTCCTAGCCCGAGACAGATAACTCTGGCTTTCCTCTCATGCTGGCTGTTTGAAGGCAAAGAGCTCTGTGGAACAGAGGTAAAGCCATCCAAGAAGAAAGATCTGCCTTCCAGCAATGGTGCAGAGCAAAGGCAGCCCCCAGCTCACAGAACCAGGACTGTTTCCCCCTGGTTCCCCATGGATAACACTGCTTTTGCACACCCAAAGCATCTGAACTCTGATGATTCTGTACATGATTGCTTAAAACATGCCTTGCTATCACAGCCTCTCCCTGACCTAGATTTGCTCCCATGATACTCAGTCTTTTCTTGTTTAGAGCAGCTCTCTCAATGCACCAAATTTATGAATTTTAGAGGGAAAAAGCCCCAAAACAACCAGGAAAAACTTACTTTGTTACAAGCTGGATCCTAGAGAACACCAGACTGGAGAGTTTGCCTGTTACTTGCAGAAACAAACAAAAAAGGCAAATTACCAGATAATCCAGTGTGTAATGTATCAGTTACTTCCCTTCTGGCTGGTACAGCCTTTTTGGCTCCTAAATTTAAGAAACTATTAACAGTATTAATGTAAATGAGAACATGGACATCAGCCTTTAACAACTGAATGATCCGGTATCTTTCAAACTGTAGGTAGTGAGATAATTGTGTCTCACACAGGTTAAGAGGTTCAGCCATACTTGCAGATGGTATCCGATAAAAATTTTTGTCTTAAGGATGACAAATCAGCAGTTAACTGCATTTTCTAAGAGTGCTAGACCTCCAAAAACTGCAGAATGAAAAAAAAAGATAAATACTTCCACATCCTGATGTCTAGGTTTTTAAAATCTATTTTTAAATCTGAGAGTGCCTAATCTGTCCTACCTGATGAGGCTGAAAGCTTTTTACTTTATTCCTTTACTAGTTAAATGAAGCCAACAAATGAAGAGCCTGTTATAACATAGGCTAGAAAACCATCAGTAATCTGACAAGAACAAATTTTTAACACCTCTTTAGCCTCAAAAGGAGACACTTCATTATTCTGGCAGAAAGAGAGGCCAAGAGCAGAGACAATTGGCTGACATGGAGTGCTGATAACAGGAGGATCATGCTGTGGAGACAGGTGGAAGCATTCTGAAGAAGGGGCAGAGCTTACAAACACCACTTGTTCACGTGAAAGCACCTGCCAGTCCCTCAGTAAAGCAATGTACATCTCTGTGAATCTCTCAGTTTGTCTGGTCCCCTCCTAGGCACACGAATGTAGGCAACTAGGAAATGTTACATTTACAAGGCAGAAACATCACAGGCTTTGTTTTGAGATTGAGCAGCTGCAGCGTGCGCGGGACAATCCGTAAATCCTGCTCAGAACTCCAGGTGGAGGAAGCAGGAGCAGCCTCACCGACAGCTGCAGCTCTGCAACAGGTCTCAACTGAGTTACAAGGGAACTTAAAGCCCACAATTACATATCATGAATCAAAAAGGAGCTGTTGATACCTGTTTTATCACATGAACTAGAGCTGGCTAGTTTTTCCCAGAATGCCGATATTTTTCTCCCTCTTAACAGAGATTTTTTTTCCAGCTCCCTGCCCCCAAATTTACATAATACTGTAATTTATAATTATCTTATACACCAACACTGAGAAGAATTAAGAGTTCTGAGAATTTTTGCACTGTTATTTTCTTGCCAGAAAAAGAATTTTTAAAGGAAAGCTAATCTTCTATAATGCATTTCACGATGTTCTCATCAGGGGTTTATAATTACATGATTTCTGACACCTGCTGTTACTTGACTTCTGAGGTCAATATTTTCCATTTATAACTCTTTACTGAAATAAAGAAACAAAAATTGTCTTCTACTAAAATATTATGACAGTTTATTAGGCTAAGAAAGTGACTTCAACAGACCCTAAGAAAGACTTTCAAAACTTCCTCTATTTGTTTTCTTGAAAGACAAAATATATTAACATATGCTCAATCCTGATCCCTTGATAACAAGAAAAAAATCTACTATACATTATTATTATTAGTAATTGGGGCTGAGGCACAGAAAATTTTGATTGTTTTTAAGTTTGTATTTTTCAAACATTATACTAAACTTCTGTGGTGGATGTAGGGGCCTACCAAAGTCACTCTGTCACTCCCCTCCTCAGCTGGAAAGGGGAGAAAAAAACATTGAAAAAGGCTCCTTTTCCAGTCACCATCACAGGCAAAACAAAGTCAACTTAGAGAAAAATTATGCAAATGTATTACCACTGCAGGGTAATAAGAAATAAAAGTAAAGCTTAAAAACACCTCCCCTTTTCCCCCCAGCCCTCCTTCCTAAGCTCAATTTCACTCACAATTTTCTCTGCCTCCTCCTCCCCAGAGGCACAGGACAGACAGGCTGTGGTGAGTTCATCACACATCTCTGCTGCTCCTCCTTCTCCTTCTATTCCCCTGCCCCAGTGTGGAATCCCTCCCATAGGAGACAGTCGCCAAAAATTTTTTAAAATGATATGGAAATACTCAGACTTCCATGTCTGGGCACTTGAAAAACCTTAGAATCACAAAAACAGATACTTCAGCTTCCGTCTTGAAAACAACAGTTCTCTTTCCTTCCATCCTTCTCCTCTCAATAATGAGCAAGGATCTTCAGCACCCTGATGTAAGGAGCCCAGCATCACAGAGATACTCAAATGTAAAAATATTTCCACCAGAGCCTTAGGAGATCAATAGCTAGTTGTTTGATTTCCTTAAGTAAAATACAAGTATCTGATTTATTCAAATGCGACAGGTAAATGATAAGGGAGAATCATTTCGTGGTGAAACACATCAACGTATTTCTTTGCTGGGAGGCAACTGCAGATATAAACAAGTGACTCAGCCACCTGTTAAAAATGCTATTTCCATCCCTGCTTTTCAAAAGGAGACTTTTGTACAAAATCCACACATCATTCAGCTTTACTGAAATGAAAAATAGATGCCCACTGTCATACAGCTATATTGATTATGAGTGAAAACGTGATCATTTTGCATTAACTTGCCCCACAGCACTGGAGCTCCATCAAAGCATCAGAAGGAAATTAATGCTTTCATATAGAGCCTAAGAAAAATATGAGATGTTGCTCACTTTGCCCTCTAGACAAAGAGGTATATGCCAGTAGCTGAGAGGTAATAGCTTTCCGAAGAGAACATGAACTCTAGACTTTTATTAAAATCATTATTTAATGTGCAAAAAAAAAAATGAAGCCACAGCCTTGGCATTTAAAACAGCAATTTGTAGTCATTACATCTTAGATCATGAGGCTTATTTTGTAAAAAGCCAGTCTTTCTCAAATTAAAAATTCATCATCAACTTCCACAGATTATGTAGTCCTTTAAATGATGCCATTTCATACAGATTTATTCCAGCTAAACAAAGAGCCAGTAAACTGGCACACATAAAACATCAATTTCACTGCTCTCTCTCTAGGAAGGCCTTTCTACTCCTTAGACTGTTAAAAAATCTCAAGAAGGGTTGACTAATGCATAGGTATTTTAGTAATTTCACCTTCCAGGAACATTTTATATCTTAATTTGTCATTCTCCTTACCCCCACTGTAGATTGAACTGTAAAAAATAACCTTCAACAGAAGGTTTCTTTCTTCTCTTTTCATACTTCGAATGCCAGTCCACAAAGTGAATGACAGTAAGAAGACATCAACTAGCCTAAGTGATCCCTCTAACTGATGAGCATTTAATCCATTATGAATATTAGATTTTTGATGGGAAAAATAAGCAGTTAAAACTTGTTCCTCTGCAGTAAAAATCCTGCTAAGAACTTGCATAGAAATATGACGCAGCCCTACATAATTGACGTGTAATTAATTCTGTTTGATTTTCTCTAGGCACAAAGTGATTTTTATTAGATAAATCCTTTGGTCTGAAAAGAGCTTGCAAGATCACACACACTATGCCTCACTAGTGGAAGATTTTACTCAGTGACTTGCAGAGGTGTAAATGAGATTTACATGTGTACCAGCAAGAGAATAAAAATGCACTGCACGTTTTCTCTCTTTCCTGCTTCAAGACTACCTTTAATTACCATTTGAGCTATAACAGTGTCAAGAAGTTAGGATGTCTTTTGAAAAGAACATTGAAAGAGTCAGTTCCTCCCACAAATTATTTTAACATGGACCTGAATCAGCACGCAACACCACCTATAATTTAATTTTTGTGTTGAACAGGCACGCTGATTTCAATCCCACTCCTCTTTTCAGCAGAAACAATACATTTAAATTAACGTGTTTCAGAGTACGTCCTCTACTGTCTTCCAAATGTCTACTCAAAACACCTCTCCCACAGATGGCAATGCAACTTTCTCTATACCCTTCTGCAAACTCTACACCTACCAGATAAGATTTTAATTAGGGGCTAAGCAAGGGGCTAACAATGTTTTATCAAGGGACTACAACATTTCATTTGTTTCGATACTTTATATCTAACTAAAGGGCTTCCTCTTTAGCAGTATCTGCCAACAGCTCGATCCTAGACTTACCTCCAAATGCCTGGGGCATAAACTTTCTGTTAACTCCAGAGAACAATTTTTACTCAAGTTTTTCAGAATCCTAAAATGTTGCACGAAGCTTCACAAGAGACTAAAATTACATTGCAAAGCAACAGAGCCCACATTCACTAAACTGTTATTTCCCTGAGATTTATACAAAATGTTTTAATTCCAGTTGGAAAATAATTTTTCAATGAAGAGAGAAGAGTGTGGGAACCTGGAATAGGGCTGCAATATATGCAGCCTGTATGATGTAAAAATATGGTTTGAAACATGTTCTGCTTAAGAAGCAGGCTGGTGTACTTTTCATAACAACCATTTCAGGAAGTTAAAAAAAAAAAAAGGAAAGACCATCATGACAGATGGCTGAAAAATAATAAAATTAGGTCTCTGATAAGTTCCTATAATCAAATTATGCCAATGCCCATCCATAACCAGAGTCTAAAAATCTCCTTGAGATACTTAATGAAATATACCACTTAAAGAAAAAGTGAAAGTTAAGATATTTAATCAATGCTGCCAATTGGAAAGATGCAATCTCATGGTTACTCACAATACTTCAGTTTGAACAGTTTCAGAGTGAAGTTGACAGAACCCTGCACAATTTCAGAATGCTACTCTACAGGCATCAATGAAATTTAGCTCCATGCTTTACTAATTCATTACCAATGAATCCTAGCATCTTTAAAGGAAATAGGAATATCAAAAATTTGTATCCAAAAAACCCATCATATGGAAGTTATAAAAATGATAAGTACTTTATACAGGAAATACTATCCTTAAGAGTTTACTTAAAACCTAAAATTCTAAAGTTTCTCTCTCCAAATTGTTCTTTCAACAATTCTGTCACTAACCAAAGCTTCACCTTCACCTTCCTGTATTTAACTGCAGAGCTGAAAATACATAATGAATATTGACACAATCTGTAGGATATGAAAGTCACCTCCTCTGGAAGAGCCTGCTGTCTTGGCAGGGGAGACTGGCAAGCTTGCCCCACTCTCAGAACACTTTAGCTTGTTCCTTACCCCTACACTAAAATGTTATAAAAAAACCTTAGAAATCAAAGCACCTCTTCTGAATATATCGAACAGAGTGCTGAATGCTCTAAGATGAGCATCTATTTAAAGATTTTACATGCTGTTCCTCATACACACCTCCTAATTACCTCCAGTTATATCACCACAGACTAAGGCAGGCAGTTGTACAAGAAGGCTGCTGCTCATTTTTTAAAAGAAAGATCTTTATATGTAATCTGAAGAGCAAACAGATAAAATTCTGCCTTCATAGTGCATATGGCTTGTTGGGTATTATTGCTATGGACTTCAATGTTTAAATTTCAGCAAAACATTAAAAATCAGGCTCTTCTCACTCTAGGAAGATCTATTGTGGGATTTTTAAGCATATAAACATGAACAGCATTAATAGAGCTGTGCTGTTTCAAAGGAAAAATTAATTTTTTTTGAACCATAAAAATGGGTTATTCATTAAAAGTAAAAACACTGAACTCATCAGGCAGGTTTTTATTTTCAGTATATTCTTTCTACATTGAACTCACCTTTTCTCCCCAAGCCCAGCAAACATTTGAAATTATTATGTATTCAAGAACCGTGTATTTGCTGAAAGACAAACAAATACTTTTTTAGCTTGAAACTCAATCTGTGGTTGAGTGATTAATGTCATCTAGGTCTTGCAATTGCACAAGTTTGGATGTCACCCAGGGGGTTCAGGTACCATGAGAAGTACCTGTATTTCTTCTCAGTTCAGTGCACACCAGGGCATGTTTCCCTAGATGGAGTACAGGCTCCCTCTATAGTTACACTCTCACAGCCAGCATTGCCTGGCCATACTGCACAGCTCAAATCTAAATTCCCATTTCTCCACGGCAAAGCAAAAACATGAGCAGCCATTTCTGCATAATCTCTGTTGTATCACCTGCCTTCCAATTATAATTCTCTGATTCCCATCACAATTACTTTTTCAGAGGTAGTTGCTAAATACAATCCAAAAATATACCACAATAAAAAATGATTAATCAAATACAGAGTTTATATTTAGTAACTTCGATCAAGTCTTGCTTCACATTAACATTTCAGATGAACCCTTTTTTTATGGCAGATTCATTAATATTCTGTTAATATCATCAGTCTTAATTAACAAGCAGTACATACCTTTTATTCTCTTCCCCACAGTTTATTTTTTGCATTTGTGTTTTCACAAAGTGGGTAAAATACTATTTGCATCTCCCATAGCAATCATGTGAAAACCTGTCACCCCACTAGTCTGTTAGTCTGTCCTGGGCCAGGATCCCCAAAATCAACATCTGGCCTCACTAAACCAGGTGTTTTCTCTGCTGCCAGGCTCTGACTGCTAAGAGTGCCTGTGTTTCTAAGCTCAGTTTAGAATTTAAAGTGCAGAGTAACCTGTCTTAGCCTGGCTGTTTTCCAGAGGGATGAGTTTCCTGCCCATATTTAACTTGCTGACCTCTGCACTTGAAGTTCCTCTTACCATGCCAGGCAGGTGAGCAGAAGAGGTGGATTTGCAGATGCTCGTGCCAGCTGTGTTTGTAATGAGCCATGTGCAGAGGGACTGCGAGAAACACTGAAGAAAAAGTTTCCCCATCTGTATCTCATCTGCCCTTTACAGCATGGGTGCTTCAGTCCACTTTAATGCAAAGTCACACATGCCAGGTTAAACCCCATCTGACAGTTGCTGGTCTTTGCTCCAAAGCAAAAAAATGGAAGAATGTGCTTAGTTAGAGACAGCCAAAAAGGTGTTTCAGACAACTCCCAATTCTTGTGAGGAATCACATGCACCCTGAGGAGAGCCCTGGTGAGATTGTCTTGAACTCCTCCCAGGATAAAGAGATCAGACCTCTAAATAACTCCCTTGGCTTGTCCTGCAAGGACCTTCAAGTATTCACATACCAATTTACCAGATCTCTGAGAGAAGCTAAAAGCTTTCTTGCACCCAAAAAGGAGAAACTTGGATTCCCTTAGCTCCTCTCTCCCTCCCTCCCAGCTGGCAGCAGGAGCAGCACGTTGGACACCCATGCAGACTCCCTGGCAATACCAAGCACCTTTTGCTAAGACATCTCTCATATTTTGGGTGCTGAGGAAGTCAAACACCAAGTCACAGCCTGTGGGAAACCAGGACATCTCTCTTGTGGCTTTGGATGAGCTGGGACCCTGGCAGGGGGTTCGGAGGTCTTGGCACAGAGCCCAAGACCCTTTTGCCCTCAATCTTGAGCCATGGAAACAGTTACCAACTTTACGTGAGGAGTTACAAACCAGGAAAAGTAGAATAAAATGAGTGGCTTATCACTGAGTAGAGAAATAGAATGTTAAGATTCGTATGATAAGTGTACAGGGGGGTCAAAGTGTACAGGGGGTCAAGATGGAGGAATCTGGGCGTGTACTTTCCTTCTTCTTCATGGTCTCCATCTTCTTGGTGATGTTGGCATTTAGGGATTGGTTTAGAGTAGAAAATCACTGTCTAACATAGGTGATAGGTATTGGGGAATAATTGTAAATAATGTCTACGTAGTTTATAGTATAAAAAGGCAACACATCCCCGGGGGCGGGCAGTGTGCCTTGGGCTGACCTGCTGAGAGCATCTGGGCTGGGCAGGGAGAACATGTTATAGATAAGAAATAATAAACAACCTTGAGAATGAAAGCAAAGCAGCTCTGACTCTTTCTTGGACCATCTGGATGTGAAAAGGACTCTCGGGAACATCCAAGGCAGGGGATCCCGAGAACAGCCCAGGAAGCTGGTAAAGAGCCTTGGGGGCCACACCTAAAATAACACATCCCTGAGCAACAGAGCCTGGCAAACCTTTCTCACTGCTTCACAAAAAACCTCCTGTACCATCAAGGCTTTTACCCATTTGCTCTCCTTTGTCAGCTGCCAGGTGAGCCAGCAAATAGCTTCCACACACAATCTCACACAGATATCTGAACTGACTCCTTCTTGCTTGACAGGTTTTTAGAGCTGAAGCACCTTCAGCAACATATCCGTAAGAGACAAGAAGATAACTTCAGGCTCTGCTTAAGTTTGCAGTCCTGTCTGAAATGTTTATCAGTAAGAAACTTTGCACACCCTGATTAACCCTCTCAAAGTATCTTTCTGTGCTTTCAGGAACACCACTGACACAAATATGTCACATCCAGGCAGAGAAGCAAGTAGTAAAAGGTTTTGGAACCCCAGCATTATTTTTGAAGAGAAGACTAAACATAATAAATAAAATTGTTTGCAAATGTCATTTCATTTGCTCCCTTACAATGAGGTAGAAATAATAACATTTTAAACTTCAATTTTAAGATTATATAATGGCCTGGTTTGGAAGGGACCCTAAATATCATACAATTACCAGCCCAGTGCCATGGACAGGGACACCTTCCACTAGACCAGGTTGCTCAGAGCCCCTCCAACCTGGCCTTGAACGCTTCCAGGGATGGGGCAAGCACAGATTCTCTGGGAAATATATTCCAGCATCCTCATCACCCTCCCAGCAAAGAATCTTTTCTTCCCTTCAGGCACAGGTAGGTCTCAATTAGGTGCTAATAGCTATCCTGTATTTACTGAGTGTGCCCATTTCACTGAAGCCTGGTTACATTTATTGGATAATGCAAACATTACCAGAAGTTGCAAGTTTGTCTATGTTTCACAGTCCACCTTTTCACCCAAGAAAAATCAAGTTCCTTGAAGGTAATCCATTAATTTCTTAGCAATGGTAGGATTTCAGCTACTGCAGAATAGCAATTCCCTGCAGAAACTGGAAGTATAACCTATTTGCTATTCATATATGCTGTAATTACCCTTAAAATTAATATTGAAATCAAACCTATATACTACAATAAAACCTATACCACTAACAATAACAAATATCAAAGTGAAAAAAATCGGATTTAGGAATGCTAATGTGGGCAATGGATCATCAGCTACAACAAACACAATCAGTTTAATTTTATGACCATCATCCATAAGACGTCATCAATTAATCAACAAAAAAACTTAGGGAACAATAATAAAAATATATTCATTTTTATGGCAAACTGTCAAGTGAAAAAAAAAGCAAAAAAATATTTATAGCTGGCATCCAGCTATTCTAAAAACCAAAAGGTCAGCAGCAGTCAGCTGTCTCAGCCTCAGGGTTGTTTCTATTCATGATTTCTGCAATAGCAACAAAAGTTTCATCTGTACACACAAAGCATGACATTTCTGCAGATAACACAAAACTGGGGAAGTGGCTGATTCACCAGAGGCTCGTGCTGCTGTCCAGAAGGACCTCAACAGGCTGGAGGAATATGCTGACAGAAACTGCACCAATGGGAAATGCAAAGGATCTGATCCACATGTGTTAATACCAGATGGGGGAAGCAAAGCAGAGGCAGCCAGGCTCTTGTCAGTGGTGCCCAGTGACAGGAAAACAGGAGATGGAAATTAACTAAAATAGAAGCAATTTCACCTAAACACAAGAAAACATCTTGCTCCTGCAAAATGGTCAGACACTGGCAGAGGTTCCTGAAGAAGTTGTGGAGCCTCCACTTCTGGAGATGCTCAAAACCCAGTGAGAAATAGCCCTGAGCAGATGGTTAGATTATACAATCTCCAGAGGTGCCTTCCTGAGTTAGATAGTTATCTATCTCAGTTTACTCTTTTTACTGTCCTGACAATAGTCACCAACTAAAGTAAAATAAACAGACATGCACACACCACCACCACAGAGGNACAGATTAACTTAAAAATTTTTACTTAATTTAGTAAAAAAACCCCCCCCCCCACAAAAAAAAAAAAAAAAAAAAAAAAAAAAAAAAAAAAACTCAAATGAAGGTAAAATCCATTGAAATTCAAGAAATCTTATCTCAAGTCAATTAACTTTTCTATTCAAGGACTGTAACTACTGTGCCAGGACAATTAGCCCACTGATCATTTACACACTTGAAAAGCCACATAAGCAAGCAAAAGGTATTTTTCCTACTGAACAAAATCAGTATTTTTTTTCTTTCAGTTTTCTACAATTACGGTATTTGATTCAGCTCAAGAAGAAAAAGATTTACAGAAGATCTCTATCTTACCACTTCAAGGAAAAATGAACACTATTAGCAGCTAAACAGAAGCCATAAAACCTACCAAGCCATCTAATAAAGTAAGTGTATTCCTGCTGTACACATCAATTTCCTTGGGAACTTACTCCACTGAAGCCAGTTATAAAACAGACCTAATACCTAAAATTAGCCAACTGAGAATTTCTTCCTCCCAAAGCAAAAAATTGGTTTTTTTACTCAAAACCAGAGAAAAAAGTTGTTTCACGATTTGAACCTCTACTCTTAATATTTTCCTGTTTGCTTGGTGGGTTTTTTTCCTTCATTCTTGACTTCCGTTTGATAACAAAGGTTGCAGAATCAGATCCATCAATGTGTTCACGATATTAGTAAAAATCTCTGGCTGATCCAAAACAATATTTCTCAATCATGACAACACAAACAAGCCTCAGGAATTTGGGAAGTTTTTAAACAACATGCTCTACCCAAGTGACCTGTTTCCAAAATATTGGCATCTAAAAGCATGGTTAAATAAAGATGAAATTAAATACTTTTACCTGCCATCAAAAGCAGTTTAATAATATGAAGAGAGGAAAAGTAATTCAAACTCCATCAGTACCCCCCTAGGTGCTAGGTTTGTTCACTACCTGCAAGTGCACAGCCTGGAATAAAATTCTGTAGGCAATCCATGATTGTTCACCTGTTACATATAAAATTCCCCTCTTCCTTGTAGTGTAACATTGCAAAATATTGTTTGCTGCTAATACCAAACACTTATAATAATATGCTGTACTGAGAAAACAATCTCATGACAGCAAAAGCAATGGTAATAATATATTCACTCTCACAGAGGTATCATCTTAAGTCATCTAGAAAACTTCATCTGCAAGATCTATGTTGTTATCAGCATACAACAAAGACAAGAAACCCCTAAAAATGCATAGAGCATTGCAGCAAACAGGTGGAAGGTGCATTTGACAGAAGAAATATTGGCTGTTCCTGTGTCTGGAAATGCATTCAATAATCTTCCTTGATGATTAATACATCCCATGTGTGAAAGCCTGCATAAAAGACCAAGCAACAGCTGTAATTTACTGAAGGAGGTAGGACAGCTCAGCAGTAGAAGCCATCCAAGCTGTAAAATGACAGTGTATTAGTAGTTCCCATCCATTTAATTACAGTTTAAACTTTCCAATATGACACAGTAATAAATTGAAAAATGCTGCATTACTGGCTATTTTTTTCTTTCAGACAGATGTTGTACATGGTATATTGTGGACCTTTTCCATCTCTTCCTGTCTGGCTAGTTATTGCCTGGCTAACAGGATGTTTCATTTTAATGAAAAATACATTACTGCATTAAGATAAGGTCACCAGTTCTTAAGTTAAATGCAATTTCTGTAATAAAATTAATTGCATAACCTACATAAAAATTTTTATGTGGGTTAAACACTTTTAATTACTACCTAAATTTTGTTCAACTGAACATTTAAATGGAGTATTCACCTATAAAAAGAATGTATATTCTGTGAAATGCCTCTACAGTTCTTTACAGCATGCCTTCTATATGTTCTACTGTAATACAAAATGCTGTCAGTCTTGTTAAGATCAACTCTTGTGCAAGACTCAGGGGAAAGAGGCAGGAGAAAAAGAAAAATCTGCCAGTCTATGAAGTGTGAAAATAGCTTTGAGACAGGACCTGATTTCTCAGGGCTGTGCCCAGTTGGTTTTGGGGTATTTTTTAAGGATGGAAGCCTCACAATCTGTGCAAGTAGTTCCCTCAAATACAACATTATAGAGTAGAGAATCATAGAATGTTCTGAGTTGGAAAAGAACCACAAGGATCAAAATCCAACTCCTGGCTCTGCTCAGGATCCAGAATCACACCATGTGTGGTTATTTGTAAATCCTGTTTTGTTCCACACAAGTAGCAATTATTTGATACAGTTATCAAAATGCCACTGCAACAGGAGATCAAGCTAAGACAGAAGCAATCTTTGCTTATAAAAACTGGTATTTCCCAGTAATGTTTGTACACTTAACACGAAGATGAACAGCTGTCCCATGAAAGACAACATTAGAATGACTTTATCCCACTAGTTACAAAGTTCTGATGTGAGAAACAAAACACTAATAAATTGTACATTATATTAAAAAAACAGAAATATAACCCTGCATTGTTTATGCCTTGGATGACTTAGATGGTCGTTGGATGGCTGTTACCTGAAGCAAGAGTAATCCCTTTTTTAAGTCCTTAAAACAGGAATTTGTACAGGCTAAAAGATTTTTTTTCCCTAAAAAATAAAAAAGGTTCTTCAAGAGAACTTTGTTTCAGTCAGAATTAAACTCAATATTTATTTTATTTTTTTCAATTCAGCTCCTGAACCTCCAAAATAATAACCAAGTATTAATTCACCTCGAAGTCAGATGATATTGAACTGTGTAATCATGGGTGCTGGATCATGAAGAATGGATTTATGGGTTAATTTACCCATTACTTTTTTCTAGGATATTTTTAGTTTTATGTCTGCAACTCAATACATATTACTCAACCAAGTGATTTATGAAAACAATATTCCTGTATGAACTTAAAAGTGGTTCCATACTTCAGAATCAGAATAAATTTGACATTTTATGTTCCCTTCATTTGAATGAGCTGGATTTTGTCAACAGAAAAAAAATACCTTACACAGAAAAAAGAAAATTTTCAGAATGTTTCATTATAAGAAGCTTTGGAAATACTTTTTTATACCATCAAACTTTAAAAAATGGCAGCTTAACTAAGTGAATGTATAATATTTTATGGCAGAGAAATGGATACAAGCCTCTTTACAGTATTCCTCATTGTACTTTCTAAGTGTATGCTAGGTATTACAAAAAAAGAAACAGCCCCAACTCAAAGATACCAGGGAATCTGCTTTCCTAATCCTACTCAGTCTGTAAAGAAAAACCCCATTCTAGGAAATACACCTCACAAATATCCCAAAACCAGCAGCAAAAAAGCAAAAGCGTTTATTAGGATTTTTATTTTTCATGCATTTTTCAATCAATTAAACCCATGCATTCTTTCTTCTAACTTCAAGACATTTTCAAGTTTTTCTACTTTTGTTATGACTAGAAAATATTTTTTTAAATGTAGAACTAGTGAATTTTCCTTAAAATCTCAAATTTTTGATTACCTTTGACACACTGAATGCAAATTTGCATTCTATTGTCTTGAAAACAGGTTTCAAATTTTTTTTTACAGAATCATCATTTTGGAGCTCCTTCTTCCTTTGGTTGGCTTCTCTCAGTCATTTAAATCAAATCAAAGTCAAACACACAAGTTTCAAGTAATGTTTTTTAAATTTTAACTAAATTACTAAGTTGGAAACTAATGAAATAAAAGCTTATAGCAGCAGACAGTACTGCAATTATTAGCTATTTCAAAAATATTAGTCCTACATGATTTCATTAAGTTGTTAAAACTCAACAAGTGTTTTAAAAATTGCTTATAAATATCATCCTTAATAAGAAGTTTAAAGAGATTGCTATTCATTTAAAGGATTTAAAAAACTGCACCCACATCCTTTTGGCTACAATACATTCTCATTCCCTTATCAAATTATTGTCTGTTGGCTATTTTGTTTTGGTCCCTTGCCCAGAATAACCTGTCCATCAAATGAAATTTCACAGGTGCAAGATTTATAACAAGAAACATATTTCAGGCATTTCTAATCATATACAAAACTTCTCTCCACAAAGTTTTTAATTTAATAAAAAAATTTGTATCCCCATACGTTTTTTGTTAAGCTTTGATTTTTTTGACCAAGTATTGAGAGCAATTTTTCTCCTCCTCACATGGTTCTTATTTGATTGAAGATCTTGACCACTCTTTTCCAAGCAGAAACATTTCAAGGCATTGCAACTCAGCTTCACAGGGGAGGACATACGAATGAAGTTATATTTAAAGCACAACTACCCTTGGTTTCACATATATTCCTACAGAAATTATACCCTCTGAAGATCTGCAAAATTTCCAAGAACCATGCCCAACACTCACTCCTCAAGCTTGCCAGGCTTGCTTTGCTAAAATTTGCCTTCACTTGTGTGGAGCTTTGTTTCCACTCACTTAAAATATAAATTACTGATGAGCTGGTTACAGTTAGTTTATTTTACTTGTGCATGGCAGAATTGGTTTTCCAGGGTAACAAAGAAATCCAAGAACAGTAGTTCTAGATAAACATTAGTTTATCTAATGTGCACTAAAACTCAGTAAAAAGAGTGAGTTTGGATGCAAAAAGAGTTGCAAAACAAAGAGGGAAAAGTATAAAATACATAAAAATGACCACGTGGCTCCCCAGGTGAGGATCCCAGCCAGTGCCAGAGTGACCTGGTTTCCCACACACCCAGGGAAATCTGCTTCAGGTGTCAGATCAACTGCACTAAAAAGTGAGGAAACAAGAAATCCTGAGAGAAGATCCATTTTCATCAGCATCATGAATCACAAGAGTATCTGTTTCCTTGGGTACCACTGCCCAGCTAGGAGGGATATTTCCAGCTATAAAGCTGCAGGGCTTGGGACCCACAGAAGTTCATGGCACAGGGTCTGCACACTGTGCTTCCAGCAGGTACAAACACTCCAGCACAGCAACTCCTGATGAGAAATTCCAGCTGATCCCATCCTGGAGCTGATCTCACTGAGCTGACAGACCTTTGTGTAAATTGATATATTAGTTCTTAAAGAAGCTAATAGTTTTCTCTAGAGATATGACAAATTGTTCCCTTCTTTAACTTCCCATATATTTATGAACATATTTGCTCAGGACAGGACTACAAATCTAAGTTTACGAGGGACTGTTTTAATTTCCTCAGTCTCCAAAGAGCAGCAAAACTGGCAAACCTGATTGCCCTGTCTTTGATCTTCTTTACTTGTAGACAAGCTGTAAGAGATTAAGCTCTTTTCCCATTACTTAGTCATTTAAACTGATACTCTATGATTCCCAAGGGTAAATGCATTAGGCTACTGATCAGTCTAGGAACTTAAAAAAAAAAAAAAATTGGAAGATTTAAAATACTGTTAGCTTATACAGTTCGGATTAGACTTTCAGAAACCCTTTGATAATTTAGGGGGATAACTCTCATTTAAACCAACATCTAGGGGGAATTCAAATTACTACTTTTTAATATCATGTAAACTGCTTCTTTAAATGATTATTCTTTCTTCCTATGTTTCATATTATGCATGTACTTACTTTTTTAAGGCTACGTGAAAATGTATGTAGAATCTGGGAAGGGAAGAATCAATGCTAATTTAAAATCCTTGATTACTGCTGTGCTGCAAAGCAACAGTTTAAGGTTTGCAAGAGTTGCACCACTTCCCCACCATCCTAGGGTGACGTTATGATGCTTGTATCCCCAGTTGTCTCTTCTGTCTATGCTGGATATTATGCTCTGTACCTTCAAGACTGGCTCTGAAAAATGAAGTTTGTTTTGTTCTCAGCCTGCTCACTCCCACACGGACAGCGAGACACAGACTGTACATAGGACTGCTTTTGTTTTTCTTTGCTCTCTTTCGCTTTTGCCCTTGCTTTGCTCTGGCTTCTGCTTTTCTCTCCTGCTTTTGCTTCTTGTTAGTAGTTGAGCTAGACAGTCCGAATTATTTTCCTGGACTGTTTTTTTTCCTTCTTTTT
>WBNO01006894.1:209719-224874 GCA_013400575.1 Peucedramus taeniatus | reverse complement strand
TTTTCTGAAGGGGCCCCTTTGGGGGTTTTCTCCCAAAATTGCCCTAAACTAGGACAAATATTGGCGCCAAACTTGTGGGGCTCGAGAGAGTGGAAAAAACTCGTTCTGACTGCATGTCATTACTGCGTGCTGGTACAAAACAGTTAATAGCTAAATACTCCATGTCCACGGTATCCCAGATCCAAATATAGGAAGCCCTAGAAAATAAGTGAATCCTTAAGGAACCCACCTGAACAGCTCCCAAGCTGAATATACATTTTTCAACTTAACTGCATTTATATCCTTCCAAAACCATTAAATTGTCCCCAAGGGAGTCAAAGGAAGGCAAAGGAAGCCTTCAAAAGGAAGAAGGTTTTTTTTCCAATGCTAGACACGGTGACAACGGTACAATGTAAGGATGGCAAATATATGGAATTACTGCCAGACTCTCATCCAAGACACACTGATGTCTTCATCTAGTCAAATATGTTCTCCAAATAAAATTCTATTATGCAGAGCAAAATGAATGCTATATTATGGATTTTGGCATGAAACCACAGTGATTTTTAACTCAGTTGTCTGCCATGAATCAGGATATTAATTGGCATATAAATTGTACAGATGTACATTCTGCATTAAGTGACCTTTTTCTTTCAAGGTCTTACAGAATCATTTGTCTCTAAAATGGCCACTATGAAAATAAAACCCTCACAATCAGTACTGCTTAGATTACAAATATCTATACAACTTACTCTTCTTGAAGTATTCAAGCATTTCCCGTGGCCTTTCAAATAGATCTTAATGTAATGCAAGAGAAACTTACTTTTTACAATTCTGATTACACCACTAAAATGTCCTATTTGAAAGGTATAAGCAGATAATTACTAAAATGTGCACCTATAAATTCCAGGTTTAGTGCTTGCAGTGGAAGCTGACACAGTTATTCCCCTTTCTGGCTCCCTTGGGAGAACAGAATTATTTGGTAACCACTGCCTTCATCCTTTGTAAATTTTGCAATCAAATTGTAAGATTTCACTAATGATTTTTTATATTTCTTTATCTGAACTTGAAATTTAGCCATACCTATAAAAATCCTTCAGAACAACCCAAGACACTTTAAGCTGTATCATTATTATTATTCATTTATGTGTCATAATTTCCAGTGGCACTAAAATATTCTCAAAATATAAAGCCGTACCTAAAACATGTTGATCTCCTGCAGCATTTAATGTCTGTCTCAATGAAGCCTTTAATGAGGGAGAAAATGTGTAATCTTCATGGTAAATTTTAGAACTGAGAGTTCCTATATTTCTAATAAATTAGTGCTACCACATCTCATTTATCCCCACATTAGGAAAAATGTGTGGAAATGACAACTGCCAAGTGCATAAGAAGGGAATCACCAAGGTATTATTCATTTGCTCTTCAAGAGGGAGAAAGAGGAAACCAAACCTATGCCAACGTAAGGTAAATAAAACACATTAACAGTGAGCAGCCTTACCTTTAAAGGCCAGATATGTAACATTTAAAAACTGGGGAAAAGTGATAAAGTCTCACAGTAACAGCAATGTTGTGTAAACTTCCAAACTCCAAGCAGATGTTTAGCTCTGCTCCTATTTCTAAAACAATTGTGCAGTCCTTGTGCCAGATATTTCTATGAAAGTACCACAAATATTTAATCTGTTCTATTTCTCTGATTTTAGAAAAAAAACCAAAAGCAAACTATTTCAAAATACAACACTAAACTATTAGGGAAAGATCATCAACATCATTCAAATGTGAGCTAGAGCTGAAGGCTTATTTTCTCTGCTGATTCTCTTTTGAATCCATTGGAAGCCACTCTCCATACTCAAAAGTCATGCCAAGTCTTTTTCCCTGCTTCCAAACCATCAGTGAGGGAAAGATGGAGAGCATTGCTGGAAAAAAGCTCACTTCAAAAGCTGGGTCCAGGACACAGCAGCCTAGAGAAAGCAGCAGCTAAAAGCAAGTATGTGAACTCACACTCCTCAACTCCTTGTACTCATTCAAAAGCAGCTTTAAAACTGCTATGCCCTCTTCATCACTTGATTTTCAACAAAAGATCCAAGCCTGATGTGATATAGTGAAGGAAAACTTTTGGTTGTCTGAGATAATTTGTGATTTGTTGGAGATGGGGATGGTTTGTAAGCAAATTAAACATCCTGGAAACTTAAAAGCAGTCAGCAGAATCACACACACACATTCATTCACAAAGTGTTTGCAGCAATAAAAAAGAATCACAGAACAGGTAAGGTTGGAAGAGATTATCAGCCTTTCCACCAAACTCTCATGGAAACTGCCAAGTACCTACCAAGATGAGAGAATAATGCTTGAAAAAAAAAAAGGCAGGGTGGAGGGGGAAGGGGAAATAAGATACTTTCAAATGGACAAAGCTAGACAATAATCTCATTAAGATTATGTTAAATGAAAACTCATGTTTTTTTCTGGAAAATCCCTATCACTTTTATTCTGCTTATTGGATTTCAATAGTTTTCAGAAAGGGACAGTTAGACCTCATCTCTGCTCTGCCTAGACCATGCTCCCAGGCTGAGATGCATTTCCCATGATGTCTGTTCAAATATCATGAAGAAGCACTTTATGGAAGTCACATGCCTGCACCTACTGATAACAGAATACTTGCCATACATACCAGAACAGTGTGAAGGAAAAAAGCAACACACATTCCAGAGGCAGAGAAAGTTTCAAGTAGAACTGAACTGCAACAACATGCTTTTCCTTCAGTTCCAAACACAAGAGAGCAAATGTTTCATTTTGACAATGCCAGGAAATTTAACTCATCTGAAAATGTTGAAGATCTACACTGATAGGAAGATATTATTGAATTATGAAAGCAAAAGACATTTTGATTTTTAAACCCAGGCTACCACAGAAATCACAATCATTACTCTGGGCACTCAGGTGTCTCCCCTAAAGAAAGGCCAAAATTGGAGTCTCTCTCCATTTTTTTGTTGTAAAAAGAGAACACTGGGTATTATGCTCAGATGACATCCTGTACACACTCACAAGATCAATCTTTATAGAATTCTTCTGTTCCTCAAAATTCTACTTCTGTGTCTGAGAAACCTTAATTTAATAAGGCTTCTGATGGCCTGAATTAAATAGATATTATTGTTTAATTATTTCTTTGTACTCACATCTGTCTGCGTCCTTTCCTCTTCTCACCACATATTTAGCAGACAGTGGCAGGTCAAGGATCTGCATCAGAGGTGTCTGGAGTATTACTGCATGTGGACAATTCTCATCACACTGGTGTCCTGCTCCCTGATTTGGATTATTTGGTTTCCAAAAGTTCATAAAAGCAATAACTGCAATTTTAGAATTAACCACAGCATCACTCTAGAATGAATCAGTGTATGGAGTGGAGGAGGCTGGACAAATACAGAACATATTTCAAATTTAAAAAATCATAACCTAGAAGATCAAATAACTAGTGACTGCTTTTGTCATTAGTTTAAGCTTTTTATTTTCCCTTCATTTACTACATTATTCTCTTGCTCTTCAAGAGCTATTGGTGTGTAATTACAGGTACAGAGGAATACCTGTATTTCACATAGCCCAGCTCTCCTTGGGGCTTCACAGATATCTTGAATTAGTAACTGGTTCCTCCAAAAGGCAGTTGAGACAAAAAGAAGTGGTTGCTACAAATTGCTCTGCTCTCTGTTCATGTACTCTCCTGGCTGCTCTTTTACTTCTAAGAACAGTCTCACAACTATCAAGCAAATTAAAGGAAAATCAGCATCAGACAGGACCCAGTTCAGCTAAGAGCCTCGAGTGATCCTTCATTCTCTGCTCCTGTGTTCAGTCTATTCCACAAGAAGACAAAAGCAATGCCAAAATACTCTCTTTTAAAAAGTTAAGTCAGCAGCTACCAGATAACAGCTTGAGAGATTTTCGATCAAGACCCAGACCAATCAGTCTACTATGAAATATTTGATGCTAATAAGCTTCCCTTTTCAGAGGTGATCTTATTATGCTTGGATCTAGAATGTTAAGACAATACAATTTTAACACTTTCTAAAAAGTGATTGATTTATTGTTCTGCCACATTATTTTTTGGCTAATATGATAAATTCAATTCAATTCATCACATTATCCTATAAATATTGCAACAAATTATTAAAGCAATAAAACCTCGTGGCAGAAGTTTAATGAGCTCATGTCACATTTCTGTTAAAACCAAGTGATAAATTGCAACATCTGCAGTGGATGCCACCACCTAAAAGGGAAAGTCTGTACATTCTCCTAGCACAAGGCAAAAGTCTAAATCTTTACTTGGAGCTACAAGACAGAAAGAGCACAACAAAATATTAGACATTTATGTCTAGTCACACACTACTCTTCCTTCTAGCAATGTGGACAAATCCTGTCTGGATGCCATTTAGAATGAAATTCAAATATATGAAAATTTGGTAGTATAGGGTAGTATACTTACCCTACAGAGACTTATTTACAAATTTATTGGGTGACTTCTTAGCTTAACAGTCTTCAAATTACTGATTTGGCAAATACTTTTTTAATATTATTGTTCCTTAATTTTATTCTGCCAGATAAAGCTAATGGAAAGCCTACAGAAAAGCTAATCACTTAGCACTTATTGTTGTAAAAGTCAAATAAAAAANAAAAAAAAAAAAAACCACAACAAAAACCTACCAAAAAACCCCCAAACATATTTCCCTGGAAAAAAAACCCATGGAAAGTATGTAGAAAGAAAGCCACAGTATTTACTTACAAGTTTGGAATGAATTTATATTTTATGTATTACATGACAGTTCATGGATGACAAGGGCTGGCTACTTTTTTTATGTAGATGTGTTCACATGCAAGCACACACTACTTGCATCAGATGTGCTTAACAATAAGTTGATATCAATTCTGACATGCAGCTGGTATCTTTTCCCCTCTAAGTTTTTTATGAGCAAAGGTAGATTGCGTGTCAGTTTTACTGAAATGCTTTAATAAATGAAAGAAGATGATTTAATAGGTCTTACCATTATTCACAGCCTGAGTACTAAATCTTTTACTATTAAACGTTCTCCTAATTGTCTCCTGGAGGAGTTCAAAGTTCCAGTGAGTCATTCAGAATCTCTTCCTACTTATTAAGAACCAAGTCCAGTAAAGGAGCCGAAAGGAAACCACAGGAGTTAGAAACCCAATTCTCCACAGAAGAAACTCCTTTGGAGAAACAGGTTACAGTCCATTCACTGGTTAAAAGACAAGGCTAGATTCACCTCCTCAGCCTTCTTCACTTTATCAGACTATAACAATAGAAAACTATCACATCTCTGTAAACTGATTTCTAAAATTGAGTGTAGCACATGCATTTATAAGCACATTGCAATACTCTATATGGAAAGAAGCTGTTAATTGTATATACCTCAAGAAACAAGCTTTTTGAAGTCTCAAGGGCTTTGAAAAACTAGTATTCAGAAAAAAACCAACACAAACCAGTTGTGAAATGGCAGTAAACAAAAAATTATGCATTTAAAATCATATTTTATATATTGGTCATAGTAGAAAGAAAATATTAAAGTGTTTTCATTTTAATATGCAATTGAGAATTCTAAAAATGAATTTATCTTCCGCCTTTATTAATTGCACTACATCTAAATTTCCAGGTGAGTACTAATACAAGCAGCAGTTTGGCTCTTTGTCCTATTCTTATATCCAGGTAACACTGCAGCATATTTTTGTGCATCACACTGACTACCAGCCAGCCCTGTCCTCAATGATTTCAACAGAGCAGTAACTCCTCTACTCAAAAATAAAACATCACCACCCATCACAAATTTTTTTTGGATGAGAGCAAAGACTGACAAACATTTCATTCCAAATCAAGTTTCTCTTCCTACATGCCTAAGCAAACCCAGAAATTGCAACCATGAGGTCTTAAGCTGTGGAAGCTGATGAAAAACTGGAAGGCTGGGACATATCCTCAGACACACCTGCTTGTATTTTCCCTCTCCCTGGAATCCACACAACCCAAAATTCACCCGCATATCTGTAGCTCGTGCTCTGGGGTTTCATTTTTTAATGTTGCCACCCTGTGGTCATTCATGGCAAAGACATAGTTGTTGTCCATGAAAAATGAGGAAAAATATGTTGAGATTTCAAAGAACAACTCTTCATAGTTGAACAAGCTGAAAGATAAAGCTTTATCAAACCCTTATGCGAGATAACCCATAATATAAGAACAGTAATCTTCTTTAGTTCTGTAGGAATTTTATAAGATGACTCCAGCCAAGCCATAGTCTTCTGTTTGTTCATTTCAGCTCCAGCAACATCAGAACTTTCAGCACAAGTTACTCACAGAAACACTGCTTCCAACACAGAGTTCATTGCTTTACTTGTGTCAGTTTTGCCATCAACTTTACTAACAGATAAAAATGAACTAATAAAACTTCCTTTTACTTAACTTGCCATTTCCCAAGAAAACCAAATCTATTTTGACCCTTTGATTTCTTTCACTCTTTCAAACTAAAATTCCTTACTACAAAATTTCTCCCATGAACTTTTTATGGTAAGGCTTCATTCCCTTTCTGTATGCAAAGGGAATTGACATTCTGTCTTGTTTTAATAATTAAAAAATATATCAGAAAGAAACAATTCAATTTCTAATCAATCTAGCTATCAGTCTTTACAGCTTTTTGCAAAAACCTAGAGAGGGACAAACATTAATTTAAGAGCTGTAGCTAGTCAGTTTTTTTTGTTAGGTGCAAAAAAAATGCACCTAACAAAATGAATTAATACCTATTTCTATAGTAGTTCACATGACGTTATTTACTGTTATTACAGACTTGCTTCTGCAAGTTTTACTTCTGAGATACCTGTTTCCAGCTGCTGAGACACCTGATTGCAACAGGAAGGAGAAGAAAAACATCCCACAAAAGCTGAAACCCAAAGTTCCCTCTGACAGCAGTGTACACACCAGGAATAAACTAAACCAGCAACATCCTTTTTACCCTCCGGATCTCCCTAAAAGGTCTAATGCAGAAAGATGATTTCAATAATTTCATTCTGCTCCTTTTTAGTTTTGAAGCCTTCTTCAAGTGCAGTCATTAAGAAAATGAGCTCCCTGACAGCCAGCACACTCCTCCTAAGCATGGGAGCAGGAACAGCCCTAAAACACCCACTATGGTCCCTTCCAACCTGACCCATTCTGGGATTTTGTTTTTCTCTGAAATTTGAAGCAACATACCACCACAACTTAGTCAGAACTAAGTTTTTTGGGGGTGTGAAAACAACAGCTGATACTCACACACTGCACACAAACACATTTATTTCAGCCTGGCTTGATGTGGTAATTTTTAAAGTTTTCTGTCTACCTGCTGAACTGGAGAGTGAATCTCCTTCAGCTTTACACTGTGAATATTCTCTGCTGGTTCCACTGCCACAAGTTCTACAGAGCAACATGAATGAGACAGTCTGCCATATTTAATTTGTAAAACTCTGTATGAGGATGTGGATCATTAAATGAAAAGATCAAATGTCAGATACTTCCCTTTCTTCATTAACACAAAAAACCACCTAATTCCATCTGCATAGGCAGACCAATTGAGCATCGTACATTTTGCAACATCAAGAGTTCACATAATTTTAGGAAATTTGCATAGAAAGAAGAAGGCAGTGAGCTTTTCACAAATCAGAAGGACTCTTAATATCACAAAAGTAATAGCAAATTTCTTTTTAGCTGAAATCAGGTTAATAACTGGCTCTCCTCTCATGCATTTTTATCAACTGTAAGTTTTTAAATATCTTCCTAATCCCCCAGTCATCATGAAGGTGCACTGACCCTCAGCTTTACCAAGCTGTAACTTCAATTACACTAGTCTGTGACAAAGTTAATTAGAATATACTTTCACAGCAGTAGAATGTAGTGGCAATATAAATGAGAACATAGAAAAATGAGATCATGTGACAGTAAAAAGGATTTTAAGAATTAATCTGAAAACCACACAAAACAATCCATCATTGTTACAATATCAAAACCTTAAAATTCCCATTACTTATTTCTGTAATGTCACCAGTAAACAGCCTCCTGATACTCAAACTCAGCTGTGTCTTTGAATTTATTTAGCACGTTGCATTCACGTAATTCATTCTTTATTTCCACCTATTTATCAGCCCTCCTCATTGACAGAGAATAGAAACCTCATTCAAAACACTAATGAAGGGTACCTATCATGTCTGGCTGATTAGGCTGATTGCTGAACCCAAATGAACAGCCAGCCAAAGCTCTGCTCCACATAACCAGATGAATTGGATACACTGGGAAAAAGAGGGTGCATGAGTAAAAGCTTTTGGGGTTTGAGCCTCTGGACTCATGGTCTGAATTCAATTGTGTTGCCAGCAGACGAAGGATAACAGATTTATCAAAAAATATTAGACATTCCTGAAACACTGTGGTTCCAAATTTCTACAAAATATTATTTATTATAATTTTCTACAAAAAATAATTTCTACAAAATATTATCAATGTTGCAGAAAATACCATATAATATACAGAACTCCAGAAGTGTGGCTTAATAGTCATTTCACAAATTTTGACAACAGGTAACTGCAGTCATTTTATGCCTCCCCTTCCCCCTTTTTTTCTGAAATGTTTTTTCCACTCTCATAACAGTACAGTTGTCTCAGGGTAGCACTGTACTTTCACACAATAACTCTGCATTCCAGAAATTACTTTTTTCATTAATTTATGTTTTTGCCATTGTATATATACAGTACACAGAAATATGATGGATGTCCTGTCCAGAACCCAGCTACATTGTTAAATGTACAACATGTTGGTATCACCAACTTTGGAGCAAACAGGCAGCTGAAAGCAAAATGGAAGAAAAAGGAGAAAAAAGCAACTGGTGGATTGAGCAGGCAATGAATGAGACAAACGATAGAAGTTTAGTGTTCCCAGCAAAAATATTTTAAAAGAATGCAATCAAATTGAATTGTTACTTCACCAAGGAGAGGAGAAAGGCAAAGGACACTTGGTGAACATTAGCAAAAAATCTGGCTTTAGTGGTGGACGACAGTGATGTACAGTTCTGCATAAGAGGCTCTTTGCTCTATAAATCTGCTCCACTCCACAGCACTTCTCCAAGTAGGTGATATATTTCTAAAAAGTTCCATCTAAATGTCACCCTGAATGCTTGCCACACTGAAGACCATTCTAAATGTCAGAATAGTCTCATGTGACCTATGACAGAATTTAGGATTAGCCATCTTCCTAAAATGAATTTCTAAGACTAAGTTATGCCTTTGGAATTTGGATTCTGATCTGTGCTGTTATTCAGTCTCCTTGCCTTCAAAAGTACAGACTTTATTTTTCAGTTTATCTCAGTTTTCAAGGTTCAATATGCTTGGAAAAAGCAATAAGGGATTTTACAGTAGAACACATTCTTCTGAAATCCTTTTAAAGAATTAATGTGAATCATGGCTGCATTTTGGATTTTAATCTTTGCACAAATACCAAATCTTTTACAGAATGCAGAGAAAAATAAATTCCATTAGCTCCACTGTACACAGAATTGAACATGAAGAAATACAAAAAGGCTGGATCCCTATAGCTATCCTAATACAGAATCAGACACAATCTTGAAACATCCTTAGAGAAAAAAAGTGAGTGAAATTCATTAGACATTTAATTTTGACCTAACCAAGATAAAGAGGCATTAAAATGAAGGCACTAGTATATAAAAGGGCAAAAAGATTACAGAAAGTAGGTACGAAATGAAAAACTTTCACAGTTCATATTCACATGAAGGACATGCATGCATTAATTTACAGGAGACCACCACCTAGTTTTCAATGGATTTATAAAATTATTCACATTATATTCACATTTTAGGGCTCCATTATCACTAGTACCCATTCATTCTTTAGTGTCAATTCATTTTATGTCAGTTATTGGAGAACCAAAGTAGGGAGAGCCATTGACAGAGGAATGATTCTTGATGTATATAGAGGATACAAACTCTAAATGTTTTCTATGGTTTGGTGTATTCAAAAATATTTTTTGATTAATTGTGTGGGTTTTAGTAAGATGTAAGCTTTAGTTGAAGCCTCACCTTGGAGAAAATTGATGCTCTTTTACAAAATATTTTCACATAACTCGTAAGACACTCACAAGCATAAGTATCATTATCCAGAAGGACAATTAAAGTTTAAAATGAAAAAAAATCATTAATGAAAATGACAGATATTTTTTAAAAGCCTTCTGAGCTACATTGCACAAAAATGTATATACAAGAATGTTTTATTATATAACATAAGACCATATTATCCAAGGGTAAATCTTGCTGCACATCTCAAGGAGCACAGTTGGAGATTAGGCAATAGGCAGCTTCAGCTGCAGCAGCATCTGGCTCTTGACAACAAAACCACACAAATATAAAGCACATGGTTTTCTGAAGTATTGTTCTTTTCATGAAAAAAGTTGCTCAATCTGGGCAAAACTAATAAAATAATCTAGTCTGAGCTTAATTATTATACAAGATATTCTAAATAAAACATGAAGCTCAGGCTTAAGTAGGACTTGAGGGAACCATAAGCCATATGCTGGCCCTCTGAACCAAAATTAATTTCATCTTAAAGACTACATAGGTCATTGTCATAACAGTTTGGATGAGAAAATTGAATTGGGGGCCAGTATTCATCTCATACTGCTAATAGTAGTCCTTATCACTTATTACTGTAATAAAAGGTAGCCCACAAACTAGAGAGGGTATATGAAAGAGGTTAATAGCACAGTCATCTAAATGTACAGTTAGTACTCTGCCAGATTCACTGCATCAGATTTTATTTAGTGTTACTCTACTGCATCCTGCATTACCAAGCATAAAATAAATTGCATTTTTATAGTACACTGTAACTATTTTATGATTTCTATTTATTAGAAATAGTTTTACTGTTTTCAGATAAAATATATAGAAATACAACAAAAAATGCATGTGTTATTCCATCATTTTTGTTATAAAGTACTTTAAAAATACTTTGAAAATCTTTAAAATTTACTTTGCTTGTTCTGTTGCATACGTGCACTGGGTTCAAGTGATAGCTAATTCCACAAATTTTACCTGGAAATTTCATTGTGTTACTACAGAAATGTTGCCTGTGATGTTTTACAAAGATTTCAAGATTTCATTTCTGTACTAAACATCAAGTGGCTGTGCTTTACACACTGTCAGTCAGTGCACCTGATGGATTAAAATGCTCCACCATCCCAACTCACCTTGGACACATTAAGCTTTAAGAGAAGCTGAAAGCAGCATTTGTGTTTACACTGAAGGACGCCTCAAGGACATCTCAGTCACTGGTCACAGCCAGCACAGATTCATGAGAGGAAAGTCCTTTTTAAAAAGCTGAATTTCCTCTTATGACCAAGTACACTGCGTAACCTGCCCAGGTGATCAAGAGAAGATTGTTGGTGAAATCTTTCTGGATTGCAGTAAAGCTTCTGATCCTGTCTCTCCCAGGATCCTTCTGGAAAAAAGACCCATCCCACAGCTGGATAAACACATTATGGGATGGGTCAGTGACTGGCTCACAGGTTGGGCACACAGGGTTACAGTGACTGGGGAGACATCAAACTGGTGACCTGTCACTAGTGGTGCTCCAGAGGGCTCCATCTTTGGCCCTGTGATCTGCAACATCTTCATAAATGACCTGGACTCAGGACAGGAAGGGAGACTAAATTTGCCAATGATATTAAATTGGGAGGAGCTGTTGACTCCCTCAAAGTCAAGTGCTGGATTCTGCACCTGGGATGGGACAACCCTGGATTTGCACACACAGTGAAGAAGCACCAGTGGCAAGTGGAATCTGAGTCAGCAGTGCCCTGGCAGCTGTGTTTGGGGCCTTCTATTTATTGCTTGGATTTCTGGCAAATCTCAGCCATCAAACTCCAGTAACCCTTTTCAGTAGGGGGTGGACCCGTGCAGAAACAGAGGGAGAGCAGGCTGCAACAGAAGCAGCCAGCATCCCACTGATTCCTATGCTTTCATCTCCTGGACCTCTTAAAATCACAATCCACATTTCTTCTGGGATATTGTTGGCATAGGCACCTACACTTTAACAAGGCTACAATCAAATGGGAGGGAGAATAAATCTTTTTGTCTTTGCTCCTACTAACAGTGTCACAAACTAATTCTAGCAGCACAGTACTACAGCCATGAAAAAGCACATAGAAAGTAAGAAGCTAAAAAAAAAATGCTCTCCAAAAATTGACATAAAGCTTGTACAGACTTTCACTGGGATTAGTTCACTTTCAGATATTACTTGACCCTCCTGATGCTCTCTGGGTGTTATGTGACAAGACACGCACAGAACGACTCTAACCTGTCAAGTTTAACTTGGGAAGATGCTACTGAAATGTCCCTGTTCATCAATCCATGGCATTCATCTACCTGGGGACCCAAAGTCTGAGAGTTACAGGTCACATTACTATACATGAGCACATGATCCATGCAGTAGAAAGCGTGCAGCCAAACTACTGGAAAATAACCTCCTCCCACCTCCAAGAGAAAAACTGAACAAGTGACAGACAATTGACAGTCCAGATCATGTACCATATATTTAATGGAACTTTTTTTTTTTGTTGTTGTTGGATCAGTATGCAGGTTTCAAGTACTTGCAGGTAAAATCTTAAATATTTTTGAAGGAAACAGCTAAAAGAAACAGGAACCCTTGCAAAGTAAATTTTCCATATGGTGTAAAAGGAGCCATACAACAACTGATCTGAGGTCACCCAAAACTGTCTTTCTTTTTAAACACTATGAAAACAGAACATACACACCAGATGACTGCAAACTTCTGTTCAAAGCAGCAACTTCAACCTCACTGCCCCAACACAAGCCACACTGGTCAGGCTATGGGCTGTACTTTCCCCCTCACACCACTCCTCAAGCTTTTCTCTGAAAATTTCAATTTCGCTCAGATGAGGAAATAATCTTTTTAAAGCATACTGATTCACACCACAAGGTTTTTCCTAACTAAACCACTGTATTTTCTGTTGAGTTTTAAGCTCCCAGCTGGTTTGGGGGCAGAGGAGTACATTTGAAATAAGTACATGGATTTGCAGGAAAATACTTGAATGCTTAGTTAAGGACAGACAAAGGAAGAGCTGGGAGGGTCTGGTTTTGTTGGGTTTTTACCCTGCAGGACCTGCCAAGACTTGGAGAGCCAGAAGACTCATCTCAGGTCTCATTCCATCACCTGTTTTCAAATCCAAGGAACTCCAGTACTTAGGAGGAATATTTTTACTGAAGAAAAAAGGAGGAAATCCACGCTGTTTTCAAATCCAAGGAAGCAGAAAAACCTCTTTTGCAGAGGCTGATGTTTGAGGAGTAGTGACTGCATTTTCCTGAGAGGCTAAATACTGCCTGCTGGCCATGTTCCTGACAAAGTAGCAACTTCAGCTTACTCAAGGAAAAAAACCCAAACTGTGCCAAGATACCAATAATTACAAGCTGGAGGCAAGTAACTAAAGTGAGGGGGGAAATTTTCGCAGTAGCAGTAGTGGGAAGACCAGAGAGGTGTAGCTGAGCCTGGGAGAGGGATCTTGCTGCTCCTTTCCCTGCAGGACTCCCTGGCAGGCAGGGCCATTCTCAGTGGGCACCCCAGCACTGCTGCAGCCTCACACTGGGGCACCCCAGCCCCACTCCTGCCCTGCTGGGCACTTCAGGATTTCTCAGGAGAGAAAAACATCCTTTCTACCTGTACAAAAAAAGCAATTTAATCTCAAACTCTTTCTTTAAAAGTAAGTGTGATCTTTTTAAAAAATCTCTTTGCTCTTCTCATCAATTTTTATATTCCCTTAACTTCTTTCTATATTCCTCCCAGGCTTTTTTTCAATCTTTTCATCACACAATTTTTTCCCTCTTATCTGCAATTGTATTTTTCATGGACTTGTTCATCCCCCTTGGCTTTTTTCCCCCTGCCTTCCTACCCATACTGTACTTACAGCTTCATAACACACATCACCAGTGAGCAACCATTAACTCATCTTTCAATGCTTTGTTTCCCTTCAGTGTTTTCTTTATATTCAATATCCATCCAGCATTTCACTCTTGAACTTCATCTGTCCAGTTCTTCATATTGCTAAAAAATGACCAAAACAGGTTTTGGTTACCACTCCAGTGCATTCCCTGTCCTGCAAAGCACTGGTGTGACATTTCACTGTGCTCACTGCCTGAACATGTGCCTGCAGGAGCAAACTTCTCCCCACCACCCCTTGCAATGAAAAGGCAAGTAAAAGAGCCCAAGAAAGCAAATAAAGGAAAAATGTATAACAATGAATATAAAGAACAAAATGTAAAGGCAAGAAAGACAAAATAACAGGCCTAGCAATATTATCCTACAAGCAGGACACATTTCCACATTAAAGCAAAAACAAAAACCACCAGAAAAACAAAAAAGAACCTACACCCCAACTATGTACGTAAAAGCAAAACAAAAAAATGGCATTGTAAAAATTATTAATTCAAAAACATTTTAGATTTTATATTTCAAAATTAAGTTACAGCACCACTGAATATGTGTCTTGCCAAGCTACTGCAGTACCTCATGCTAATGACAACTGGGTATTTGGATCTCTGTCTATGTTATGTGTTTTTTCTACTCTGCCAGCTGTGCCCATGGGATGTCTCTGACCAACAAGGGGCTCTGGCCTCTCTGGCCACCAGCCTTGAGCCCCACCACGGCTGTCACCCACCATGGCAGCTGTGCTGACCTAACAATGTGCTTCTCAGCAGTCAAAAGTGAAAACCAATCAGCTCTGGCTCTCCTTTCAAATGCAATGCAAACTATGGATGTACACTTCAAAAGAGTCTTTTATACCAATTCATACCTTGCCTTTTTGGCTGGAGCTTGGTCATAGATGCCAACCAAGCTTCCAATGTCTAGCAGCTCGTACTGGATTCCTATTGTTGAGACTGGGAGGAGCAATGAAAAACTGAATATTCCACCAAACCAATTAGATAAGTACTCTGCTTTGCTTCTCTCTACTTTTAATTATCCCAGTCTGCCAATGTTGCCAGTGTCAGCACAGCTTCACATACCAGATCATGATAATTAGCAGCACAAACTTCTGATCCCTGATGTAGGAATTTCCACCAATTAACAAGTTAACAGTTAATTAGGCTTAA
>WBNO01006894.1:168655-209694 GCA_013400575.1 Peucedramus taeniatus | reverse complement strand
AAAAAAAAAAAAAAAAATCTCATCATCTGGTGTTTGTGCAGCCTGAAATTCTCAATTACATTGTGGTAGTTTAGTTGCAAGGAGCAAGGCAGGTGAGGAGCTGTGAAGCCAGGCAGATTGGGAGCTCCAGCATCTGGGAGGTGCTGTGAAACAACAGGCAGATGCTGGCCTTACAGCTGATAATGATACCACAGAACTAATTTTCCCTCTCCTTAAAGGAAAGCTCCATCCAGGGATAGCATTCCAACTGTATTCTGTGGTTTTTTATATTTATTAAGTCAACATCTATCTAAAGGAACAAGCCATCTAAACCAGTAGCCATGTAATAAAATTCTTTACAATCAGAAGTTATTTAGCTGGAAATACCTCAAAACACCAAGTATCTATAGTGAAATGTTTAAAGTGCTATGCATTTTTGCAGCAGAAGTCAGAGTAGGGCTAAATGAATGCAAGTAGCAAACATTATAAAAAGGCTAATTTATCAGAATAAATAAGATGGCTTTGGTTTTACTTATAACTTGAATAGTCACATTTGTCAAATATTAAAAAAACAAGGCTCTTTTTTTTTTTTAGTTCATGAAATCTATCCTCTTAAAAAAATCAATTACAAGACAACTACTAAGGTGAATGAAGAAAAACAGCTCTACTATCCAAGTCATAATAAAGGAGACAAAGCAGCATGCTTAGTCAATCCAGCCTGGGAAACAGCTGTTCTCTGTTGGGTTTTAGCAATATGAAAAGTAAGACAAAAACTGTGAAGCAAATAGCTTGCACTAATTGTTTCTTTCCTCCATGAAGCAATTTTGACCTGTCTTTCCCTGATAATGACTAGATTTACTCCATATTCAGAAGGCTGCCTCTCAGGCACTCTTTGCTTCTCTTTCACAAGAAATAATGGGTTTATATATTTAGCCTAACTTTGGTATCACTTTACAAATTTGGTAACTTCACAACACAAGCAGAATTTCAGAAGTTCCCATGCAGATCATCAGAGCCACCAGACTGGTGAACCCTGGCACCATCTGCAAAGGGTCCTCAGCTTCAACAGGACTGCAGTCACCCACCTGAACTTCTGTTTGGGCTCCCCAAGTCCTCTTGTTGTGCTGGTAGAACAGCTATGAGCACTCCTACATTTTCAGAATCTGTTTTTCCAGTGCTGTTTGGCCTTAAACAAGTATAACCTACTTTAAAAAAAAATCAAAATGTTCATATTGTATGGTATAATTCATGACTGTTTCCTTAAATAAAGAGCTGGATAGCCCACAATTTACAAGGTACTACAGGCATTGAGGCTTTGTTCCTTTTTTTCCAAACTACAAATAGGACAAAAAAGGAGGAAGGATCTCTGCATGTTATCCCTGCTCCATGCCAGCTTCCAACCACCCATGAATGTGGTCTCCCTCTGTAACACCTCCTGACACACGTGAGACAAATGAATATTTCAGGACTCCAGTGTGAGTACATGGAGCTTGGGTTGCAATGAGATCTGCCTGCTGTCACTGCCTAGGGGATGATGCCACAATGAGTTTCTATTATCATAGTTTCATCTTCAAGAGGGGTCTGTTTTAAGACAATACACAGACACTTATGAGTTTTATTTTAGCAACTGCCTTGTTAGCAAATTATAAAAGTAGCTTTCTACTGTAAACCTTTGCAGCTATCATCACACAAAGAGTATCTTAGTAAGGATCTGAAATTACATAAATCTGTTAAAGTTTCCAAATATAGGAACTAGTTCTTTAAATTCAAACTGCTGATCAACTAAAATTTTCCTCTCTGGAGGTCCCATGGTATTGTGACAGCAGCTATCATGTCCATCCAATCAAAGTAAAAGGCAGGAGAAAATAAACCCCATAATCGTAGCTCCAAATTAACTTTCAACTTAATTTGGAGGGGAAAAATAGGGAAGAACTACTCCCTTAATTACAGACTTTCTTTCTTTCTAATTAACCAGAATAATTGAAGCATGACTTCTTAAAAGCCTCTTGCCTAACATCTCCCACAGTGGAAGCTTTTTGCTATCTGCCAAACAGTATTAAGTCTTGAAAAACTTCTGGCTGGATAATCTGCTGGCTAATACTACTGCACAGGGTACACAGTATCTTTCTTAAAAGCCCTCGTGACTTCAAAAAGTATAATTAAAGTTCTGTTGGTTTTTCAACTCTGATTCTTCCAAATAGAATAACTAGAGATTGCAAAAGAGAAAATATCGTCTCTTGATAATTTGAGATTCATAGTACTGCTATTTAAAATCTGCTCTTGTTATAGCTTTTATACATTTTTTTTAAATCAAACATTAATGGTAATGCTATTATTTAATAAAAGGGTTTTTTTTTGAGATTTTTTTTTAGGAGCACATATTTCAGTCTCAGCACGGTTTTGCATCCTCCTGTTAAGTAAAATGTAATAGTTCCATCCAGTGGTCTTCCCCAGCATTGCAGGACCGAGATCAGAAAGTAAAGTGAAGACATCTTTGCACCAAACTAACTGCAAAAATGACCTGAACATCACTGGGAAGGGCAGAAGTGACTTACTGAACTCACACAGTAAGTGCTTAGTACTGCAGCAGCACAATCAGATCACACTTGTATGACAGCTTTCTAATTGTACAACACATCTGAAAGCAGATTTACCTGGCTATAAGTACTTTGAAATTGTAATGCAAAATAAAAATTTTAATTTCTTAATTAGTATAAAAATTCCTACTTCCATAGTGTGAGATTATCAAGTAACTCTGAATGTCAAAAACCTTTTTTCTAATTTTTATTACATTCAGCATCCAGAGGATCCAATACAGAGCTCACTATACTAAAAAATACAAAAGCACAGACAAAGAGAGTCTCTCCTAGGAGCTCTTAGCATTGTTTATGTCCCTCAAATGTTTCAGCTGGAAGTGTCAATTCCAGATGTGTTGGTCACAGATGACTGACAGCAACTTCTGTAGCTCAGATACAACTGGGGAAAAAAAAAGCAAAACATTTTTTTATTGTTTCTCTGACCCACTGTTCCTTCAGCACTGGATAAAAAAAATGAACAAACATGTCAGGGGAGTCCACTTGGCATCTTAAATGACAGGGAAAATGTTTGTCATATGAGTGCACACACAATGGTCACAGAAAACACCAATGAATTTTATCAAATTGTCCACAAATTAGAAAGGCAGAGCAGGAGCTGACAATGAGGTTCAGGCAGCAGGCTGCACATTTTGGTGTTGTGTTAGCAACTTTCACCACTGCATTCATAAATATTAGATCCTGTTAACTCTTTCTGGTGTTCTGGATAACCTTCCTCTGACAGCAATGGTTTCTGCTTGCCCTGTTCCAGGTCATTAAGATCAGTCAAATTCACAAGACAGAGATCTTGACCTTGTCAAATCCAGTCATTCAAAAGACAGCTTCAGTTTGGGAAAAAGCAGAATGTGAGCTGCTATTTTCACGTTCCCTATGCACTATGACAGACACAGTGCCTTTGTTATTAAATAAGCATTATACTCCCCACCCACAACTGGGCTCATCTCTTCCAGCAGCCCACATGGTTCCTCTCATCTTTCCTCCCTCTCCTCCCCTTTTGTGCTGTTTCAAAATCTGCAAGATCCAAGCAAAGGATGCATTATGAACAAAGCTTCCTTCACACTCCTTTCTCCATATAAGCCCTGCCACTAACTTAGCCATTTTCTAATTCAAAGACCAGCAAAGTTCCCCAAACAGCCCAACCCTGCCAGGGCTCATGCTTTCATATCAGGAGCACTGACAGCAGCTGCTTGACTTACAGGGCTGCAAACACTTTTCCTTCAGAAGAGAACCATCAAATGAGCAGCACAGTCTGCCCCTGGCTGCTCACTGTATCCCAAAGCCTTGCCACCATCCTAGATTTTACACTAGGGGGTATAGCAGACCAAAGCAAGGTAATATTCAAGGCTGCTTAAAGTTCAGTGTCACTTTTTGGTTTGGAAATCTAGATTTGCCAAATTCAGCCACTGGGAGGAGTGTATCAGTGCAGGCTTGAGCAGCAGGGAGATGGGCAGAGAGGCTGAACTGCTGAAGGAAAAATTATACCACAAAAGCGATTAAAAAATTACTGCTGTCTTCTCCAGAGTAGTCTAATTAAGATTTAAATAAATAAAAAACTATACTTACACCAACAAATCCCTATCAACAAGGTAGGGCAGGTGGATTCCTGAAATTCAGAAGTGCAGGAAGATTACCTTAGGACCTAAATTGTCCTACCAGCACACCCTCATCAAAGTAGCTTCCCATGGGCCCAAAACTCCATTTCTTAGTTCATTCCAAACCCCTGGGGTCCCACAGCTCAGGGATCCAGGCACCAAGCAGCCTTTGTATTTCTCAACTTTGTGTACTGCATCCCCAGCCCAGCATCTGGGCATTTTATGCTCTCACAACTACCTGTGACAGAAATATCTCTGCCAAGTAGAGTACTAGGCACAGAGATATTAAAGTGACATCCACAAAGGGCACATTCACTAAAATGCTCAGAGCTGACAAGTCTAAGTGTTTAAGCACCTAGACACAGCCCTGAAATAAAATGGTCAAAAAGCAAGAGACTTCAGCAATCACTTGGCTGAACAGGATTTTATCAGAAATCTCTAATAAACATGTTTGAGCCCTCCAGATGTCAGCCTGCACATCTGTTTCAGCAACACTGACCTACAGAAGTGAACCCTTACCTATAACCATGGACCTGTCTGTAAAACAAGGCACACTAACACTTCAAAAGCTTAAAAAGCATGAAGCCTTTAAACACAGAGCAGGGGGAGAAAGGGGGACACACACACACACAGTTGCTAAATACTACCATTATCACTGGATGCAATTCAATAAAAATGAACTAAACATGGAACTAAACTTGAAACAAGGATTTAATCTGAGTATTTCCTAATATGGAAAAGGCCCAAGCCATAAAGCTTACTATCTTTACTCAATCTCACAGCCCAGTGTGCATTTTCAAATTCCTTTTTATATAAAGCACAGCATCCTTCATAGGCCTAACAGAGGGGGTAGTCAAAGGGCTTTCCTGAAGCAGCAGCCTGAGGGGGAATAGCTGTAGATGCACACAAGTAATAACAGGGGAGGTCAACTCTGGGCTCCAGTTAGCAAGACCAACAAGCTTGAAGCTGCACCAGCTATGATGCTGCATATAAATGTTTATATGTTTCATTTTAAATTTAACTTGGTACATCCATAACTTATCTAAAGGTCTCAAAATATGATTTTTTATTGATAAGTCAATAATGAATCAGCACTGTAAGGCAAAAAGCTGGATTTATCAGGCAATGAGATTCACACAGGAAGGTACCTTCTTATCTGGGGCAGACCAGGTATTCCAAGATGCTCTTGGAATTCAGTGGGTTGAGTAGTTAACCTTTCTGTAACATGCACCATAGTTTAATTTGCTTCCTTGGATTAAAAAAAAAATTCCTCCTGTCAATATTATGAAAAGTATTTTTGTAACAAATTCTCTTTCTATAGTCAGGACTTCTTCTAGGTAGTTGCTCTAGTTATGAGACTGAAAATTAGTTTCTATTCATACTGATGTTTTGTGTTCACTCCTCAGTTGTTTGATTTAACTAGTTCAGAGACAAACTACACATTCCACAGATCATTTTTTACCTTATCAAAACCTGAGTGAGCAGCCAACAAATAATTAGAAATTGGTAGAGTGCTGTATTACAAATACATTGACCTATAAATATCTACAAATTCATAACCTACTTGAATTGGGGAGCACTCATTTTTCTTCCCTTCAAAAATGTGAAATTCTAGATTATTTTATTCTTTAAATAAAACTAACATAACTAGTGTTAATAAACCCAAACAATAGTACACCAAAGACTATTACTTTAACCTGCATTTATCCCTTCCACACCATATAAGCAAGCACTAAAATTTGGAAATACAAGTCCAAAATTTAATGTTGTGTACCTGAAAAGAAACTGGAAAAAAAAGTGACAATCCTGACAGTGTCTTGGATGTCTCAGACTTGGCACTCCACAAAGAGAGAAGATATTTCATCTTGATCTCATTTCTCCTTTATTGCTTGCTTGTAAAAACAGATAAAACTTTCACAGCTCAAGGGTGCTGTGAAGGTAAATTAATTATTTTCAGAGAAGCTATTCAGATATTACAGTGATGAGCATCATGAAAACCCCTGAGGAAAAGAATCATTTTGACTTCATGGTAAGGGTCTGAATAAAATGCAGGAAATGAGGCCTGAGGCCACATGTTGTACAAAATAGTGAACATCTGTTCATTAAACAAACTCTGTCCATCCAAAAACCTGAAAAAGGCAAGAATAGTTTGGAACAAAAATAGCATGGCATACCATAATTAAGAATTACTGTACAGCATACAACTGGAGGCAAACTTCTGTTGCAAGAATCATTAACCATACTTAGACTATAAACTCGTTTTTTCTGTAAATAATATTTTTATTGCATGCAACATCCTTGTTTACTTTTTCAGAATTAAAACCAAATTCCACTTCTTTCACAACCAGTTTATCCATTTATAAATATTTGAAACTCATGTACAATAAACAGGCTGGGGGAGTAAATGGTAGCAGTTGCTACCCTGTGGGTTTTGGGGACAGAATTGGCCAGAACAATTTCACACATCTGCTGACAAAAGGAGTCAAGAACGTGGAACATCGCTGTGGGCTCTGGAAGCCAACATGCTCTTGTGGCAACAGACTAGTCAAACTACTCAGCTCTCCCAAATAAACTTTGCCTTCTACCACAAATCTGTATCAGTCCTGTGTTGTTTTTTACCGCACCCCCCCACCCCCCCCTTTCTCAAATCTTAGTTTTCCAACTCTATGCTTCCTATTAAGAGTTCAGGATCCCCTTCCATCTAACTCTATGCCACTCCCTTGACCTACATCACTTAGTTCTCCTGTAAGATTCTTAGCTCCCTCTCCTGCATTCCTCAGGCTAAACACCTTATGTCCATCATTTTAACCTCCAGCAATATCTGTTCTTTCTTCCTAAGCACCAGCTCCCTTTGGTGCTTGCTCTGAGAATCAACACTCCTAGCCTCACTCACCAAGTGTTTACATTTATCCATCTTGAAATCAAGGCATGTTTTCTGTTTCCCCACAAGCCCTATGCCACTGCATCACCCCCTTATCCCAGGTATCTGGCAGTGCCATCTGCCTGCCACTGTTTATTTATATGTAGGATCTAATTAGAGTCCGTTCCAAATTCATTTCCAGCCCAGCTTTTCTTCTCTCCTCTCTAGATGTTTCCTCTAGTCTGTATTTATGTGGAGAACTCACACACTGCAAGGTGTTCAAAGAGAAACATCTTCCACCTGAGTGCTGAAGTCAATGATTACCTCATTATCCTCAATATTTATTAAACTATTTAACTTCATCTCTCAACTAACAAAAGAACAGAAAAAAATTCTCCCCTCCCAAACATTTAAAGATACAAAACTAACCTAAGAAGTTAAGCTTCCACAATGGAAATATGTTCAAATTCATGGGACTGTTTTACCAATATATAAAAAAACCTGAATTTTCCTTGTAGTTTTCAATGAACAAACACAGACCATAAAGTGACATTATCCCAAAGGCAGCTGGAATGTGAGAGCAGTAGATTCACAGTAGAGCAGTAGAATTCCCAGTACCTCATCCCTGCATGATGCTAAGCAGGCCTCAGAAGGAAGATGCTGCAGCATCTCCTTAGGAGCACACTGCTTTCAGTGAGCATCTGACCTTGTGCCAGGAGGTTCAAGGGAACACCCAGCCCAGGTGAGAGCACCCTGCACTACCTGCATGTGCACAGGCACTGTGCCAGGGCCTTTTGCTGAAATACAGAAAGCTCAGTGCTGAAAGCTGGTGGGAGCAGGGAGAAGCAGGCTTTGAACTCTGCAGGCAGTGGGAAGGTCCTGGAAGGTCCCAGCCCCACACTGGCCTGGCCCCTGCCCATCCTTCTCTTCCTCAATGCCTAAAGCCCGTTTTCCAAGTGAAACACCTCATCCCTTTGAGTGGAAAAGCCTCCAGGAATCCACTCCAGGAGACAGCTATGCCTCCTCTATGCCCCTGCCTGGGGAAGGGGGAAATTCCTGCTGCTCATCATTGTCACACAGCTGTGACAGCCAGCAGCTCCCAAACAGAGCCCTGGGAAAATCAAAGCTCCTAAAGGAGTTTCAGACCGTGCAGCAGAGGAGTGGTGATAGGGAATGTCAGGACCAGCTGCTGTCCTGCACAGGCAACAGCAAGCACCACCTCCAGGAAACTCCTTCAGCCCTTCCTGTGCATTCCTGAATTTCAGAGGACTTAATCCGTGGTAGCATCAGGCATGACTAGATGAGATTAATATTGTGTTTCACAGCATTCCAGCATCTTGCAAACAGACTTTACACCTTCTAAAATAAGAACCTGAATAATTCTGAAGTGATTTAAAGCATGACTTGGTACAGAAAACGAAGTCAAAGAAAGTAGATTTTACATTCGGCAAATAACTCAGCTGTTTTTCTCTTTAAATTATATCAATAATTAATTTTTCAACTCAGATACATTAATCCCACATTTCTTTTCAGGATCTCAAGCCAAAGCTTTTTAAAGTACTGTTCTGTACCTATGGAAACCTACAGCTTCAAGTGACCAAGTAATTTTGGTCAGGCATTTAACAGAACAGTGTAAAATCCAGGCAGATAGAGAAAAGTTTCAATAAGAGAAATTAAGAAGAAAGACTGGGCTCCCACAGCTTGTACTCAAAGTCCACAGAGACTTCTTTTATCACAAAATTAATCCCCCTGAAAAAATCTGAACCTCAGTTTCTATAGCAACTTTTTACAGCAAGCACCTCAATTTTCATAACTCCAGATTTTGGTGGGTTTGGTCTTTTTCCCCTCCTCCTTAAGAAGTATTCAATTTTTTTAAAAACTGGCTGAGAAAGCTGTCCTAATTAATATTCAGTTCAGTGATTAAGCATTCTCCCAAGTGACCTATATGTGTAATAGCATCAAGTACCACCTGCTCAAACTGTTGTTTTGCAGCGAAATATTAATCCCTTGTACCTTCTGTTACCAAGCTTGGATGCCATCTGAAACTCAAACAGGAATGATTCATTGCAAATTATTTGTAAACTCACTGAAATTTGTATAAAAATGTAGCAATTATGGACAAATAATTTGAAAAACATGCAGTGCAAAAGGCAGGTTACAGAACTTCAGATAATTTCTCCCATTTGAAGTCCATTTCATATTATGTGATGTATAAAGTGCAAACTGTTTTTAAATGGAAAACATTTTTTTTCAGTTTTTTCTTTTAAGCAAACATTGCAGAATTTCTAAAAACAAGTGTAAGGAATATAGTTCAATCAAATTGTTTTTTCTAAAAGGTGTCAAGATAATATTTCATAAAAACTGTTGTTTCAAGAGTATAGAAAGCTGCACTTTAGGTGTTTGAATTTGTAGCTAGAACAAAATACACGAAAAACTATAGCATATTTTCTATATGCACTGGGTAGGAAAATCATTATATTTCTGCCAACATTATACCTCTCATGCAAGCAAAATCACATACTTCAGACATGTTTGTGCTCTTGATGGCACACAAGGGGAAGGGAGAAAAGAAACAGATTCAGATAATTGGCAGCTCAACAAATCCAAAGGTCAACATCTGACTTCGCTGACTTCAATTGGGAGTCTTCCTATTTCACACAAGTGTTTATTTAAAAAAAAGTCCTTACATGCTTTCTGTCTTTTGTTTTCATATCTAAGAAACCTCTAGACCTCAGCTTCAGTAACTGTTGGTAAGCAACAGATCTTACAGAAGATCTGAAGGCAGGAAGTGAAACAGTTATGAGTAAAAAGGAAATTTTCTGAGCAACCAAAGGAGTTCATAATGTAAAGGAAAAAATACTGTAACTTCTTTAAAAGTATTCTCCATGTATTCCTAAATATTTGTGCAACAACAAAGCTTTCCCTTGTCCTGTGTAAGCTGGGGGTCAAACAGAGGCAAATTAACTGTACATAAATTATACATAAGCAGAATTTTCAAGACCACAAGTTCTGTATTTAGAGACCAAACAAATTAGCAGCATAAAGCAACATAGTCTACAGTAAGAGAACACTTATAGCAATTAATTTTTTTTTTAAAAAGTACTATAATTTGTAAGATGACTCTTAACATAATGAGAGGGGGCTGCAGGGCTCAAAAAAAACCCCAGACTCTCCAGAGGAACTTGCAGGAGGGCTCAGTTTTGGGCTTAGCACTGCCAACAGCATCAATGTACCACAGTACAGAAGATAGGCCCCTAAAATCTGTACCAATATCACTTCAATTTCTCAGTTCTCCTCTCTAAAATGGGTTGCACTGTACTTTGCCACAATATGAGGCAAAACCTTAAACATTTGTGACGGGTTCTGGTATTTCAGCATTGCAAGCAGTGTAAACACCTAAGCCTTGCTGTATAAATGCCATTTATCAGAGGACATGTTTTCTTTTTCCAGCTTTATCTTTAAATAGCTAACCTTTGGGGAATTGCTGATCAAAGCCAAACACCAAAATCTTGAAAAGCAGAACAAAAAATGCAAAGATTATATGAATGCCTTAACTAACATTATCCTTCCACCATCCAACTAATGCATATTGACTTCTATGCTCATAGGGTTCTAAATTTATGTGACTTTTATAGAGGAAAATTGCAGGCTGGTTGCAAAACAGATGCAAAATAAAACTGCCCAACAGATTTTTTTTGAGCCATGCATTCAAATACATTTTTATCATTTTGAATAGAAGCAACTGAATCAAATTAATGAGATGTATAAAGAAAAGAAGTGGATGGAAACTACATAGACAGCTTTCAAAGGTTAATTGCAGCTGAATCCTTAACTATTCTGCCTTTTCTGAGCTATGAATGGCAGTGACTGTACATTTCCACCAACTAAATGTATAAGGAAAACAAAGTCTCTTCCTTGCCAGGATAGCAGGGGTGACTGATGGGGTGAATTCTCTCAGCCACCCCTCTCTTTGCTGAGTAAATGGACAAACAGCTCGTGAAACAACCCTCACTTTTTACTTTTGCTTATACCTGAAGCATTCAAGCATGCCAGCTTCAGTTCAGCTAAATGGTATGTTTTATACCATGGAGGTTGAGACAATAAGATCCCTTACTGCCCACAGTCATTCCAGCAAAAGGGACAGTGAGACCCAAATTAGTTCCAAGATTCACTAAAATGCTGATTTTTAGAAGTGTATTTCCTGTCATCTCAAAATAGACTTATTTTTGTGTTTTTTTGTGTTTTTTTTTTTTTTTTGCCCCTGAATAGTATTAGTATCTTCCAGCTACACAAATAATAGACATTCTGATTTCTGTATTAATAGCTAGACAAGCTTTTGTGTAAATATTTGAAGCCTCCAGGCAGTACTGGCCTATGGAAGAGGAGAAAGTTTTGATCTGAAGAAGCCTCCAAACAAATTACTATTGAAATATACTTTACCAATTGATTACCAATATGGACTGAAACGAAAGTATAAGAGAAATAAAATTATTAATTATTTTGTGAGTGGGTTAAAATTAATTTTCTTCCCAAGATACATAAAGTATCTACTTTGAACATTCAAACCTATTTTAATAAAAACTAACTTGCAAAGTACATATTTGACAGAATAGTATGAAAAGCAATGAGAAAAAAAAGATCAGTTCTTATGCATTAGTTCATGCTGCTGCATTCTTCAGAGTTTTGTCTGAAAAACTTATTACAGCTCATACTTACTAGCTATCTGCTAGTTTTTATGAATACTAATTCAGCCAAAAGGCTTTTCTTTCAATTAAATTTTCCCTTCTCCGTAAATTTCAAAGAGCCAAAATACAAGTAGTTAAGTTTTCAAATAAAATTTGGATGCTACAATGGAAACTGCTGGAATATTTTTTTCCCAATGCTGATAACAAGACAGTTCTGTTCAAATGTTTCGAATAGCTCACCAGTTGTAACCCAGGTGTATGAAAACCATTGCAGCTGTTTAAAGGTGTGGTACCTTATTCCTGTCCAATGCAGTTATTTATATATTTGCATTACTCACTAGAAAGGCACTGACCTGTCTGAGGGATAACACTAAACACATCAGAGTATACAACCAATTTTATCATTCAGAAGTTCAATTTTGCTGTGCTCATATTTCAGTTTTAACAATGACTGTGGTAGAAGTATTTTCTATTATTGAGTCTGTTCTACTGCAAGTGTCAACCTCTCCAATCCAGTTGTGAAATCTGAGCAAAGCACTCAATAATGAAGTAGCAAAAAAAGCTTTTCCTCGCTCCCCGGCTTTCGTGGAATGCTGCAAGCATTTTAGGAAAATAAGTGGTGTCATGGGAGTATTACCCAAATGCAGCCTGACACTGCAGAGCTCTATCAAGCCCAACTGCCTTGAGTTAAAGCTGAAACTTCTTCAAAGCTCTCTACATTAAGAGGGGAAAGGAAAAAAAGAAGTCTGACAGTCACTAGCTGCTGTGAAGATATTACAAACATCATGTAGGAGACAAGCTTAGAAGCACTGAAGAATGGTCTTTTCCCTACAGTTAATGCATGACAGCTTAATCTACCTTAAACCCCAGCATATATTGCATATATAGGATATATAGAGCTTCACAGACATGGATACACTCTAATATTCCTCATATTCTTAGTGTCTCACAATAAAGACTACAAGTTTAGATATGTATACTTCACATAATATTTTCCTGTATGAAAAATTAATCCAATAAGGGGGCTTGAATTAAATATATATATATATATATATATAATTTCCCTGCAAAAAAGATCCAACACCTTAGGAATATTGACCCTATCACAGGGCACGTGCTTCAGTGCCACTGACATGGGTCAACCACAAAGCTGGTTGCTGTATTTCATCTATGAGCCTGTAATTGTAATTCATTTTATGCTGATAAAGCCTAAATCTTAATATGCTAAATCATGGACATTAAATGCAAGAGAAGTCACTGTGAAAATCTATCAAAATTCTTTCAAATCAAGGCCACAAAAGTAACCCCATTTTCATACTGCAATAATTTTACAGTGACTCTAAGTGGCTATTAACTGAGTGAAGTCAACAAAAGGACTCAATTTCATGGGATGTTTCCATACCTGACAGACAATCATTAGGATCTTTCAATAAAGCAGTTATCTCTTATTCATCCCTTTTGTAAAAGTAGGTCTTGAAAAAAAAGATGACCCAATCAGTCACTTCAGTTTCATGACTATAAATGAGAAATGATCAAGTTCAAATCAAAATAATAAACTTACAGAAAAAGATTTTGGCATGAAAACATATTTTTGAGTTTTCCCTCCAGTTCTTACCCTTTAAATGGACCATTTTCATAAAATTTTTGTACTTTCCAAGTACTTGAACACATATAATTATGACAAAAACTAAGTTAAAAACAAAGATGTGTTCAGTGTTGCTTTTGCCACCAGAAACACACCAGAACACAAACAGCAGAGCTAACTTCCAGACAAGTATATTCATCCAGTCACCCACAGTATAACATGGCACTTGCCAGTTAACAGAACCTCCCTCCCTGCCTTATTACAGCTCCACATTCACTTAATGAAGTCCATATCTAATTCTGTAAATGAATACACCAAAAGATTGCATCACTTTTCCTTGGTTGAAATCAGTTTTCATTTTCCAAATTGTCTGGATCAATTGCTGTCCAATGAATGCTGATCTTTTCTGTTTTCCCTCTTTCTGCAAAGGAACCAAAAACTCCCCTCCAACATCAGGAGCAGACAGTGCATCATAACATTGAACACTCAGCTGCTACAGATCACTTTGCATTCATCCCTCAATTTTCAAGTATCAGGAGAAAACTATTTGCCTGAAACAGAAGAACTAATTCAAACCAATGTAAGCCATTTTACAATCAATTAGTCTGCACAGTTGGATTCATGTAGCTATTTCTCTCAAGGCTTCTAAACATTTACCCATCACTTCAGTCTGAACACCTGCCCCTATAAAACCAACAACAACTGAGCAGTGCAGGGGTCCCAGAGCCCCATTCACTGTGTGACTATTGTGGACCAGCCACCCATTCAGAGGCACCAAGCCATGCTCATCATGTTTAATATTAGCAACACAATTTGGTTTGAATTCACTGTCTCCAGAGCAGGGGTCAAAGCAGATGGTGTGCAAACCTCCCAGCACCAAAAGTGATCTTCAGAGGATGTGTTTTTAAATTGCAAAGTATTTTGAGCACAACACAGACTAAATGGAACAAGTTTTATCATTCTTAAAGCAAGCCTTGAACATCACTCACTACAGTCATAAAGACCCATTTTCCACTTTAATCTAAAATTTCAGGTAATGCACATATTAGAAGTGCATTAAAATGCTCTTAACCTGATTGGATTTTTAAAGGGGATGCAAGGTGAATAAATGGGTAAAATGTGTTACAGAGAAGTCTGAAAATTGAAACTGCAATTTTTGAATTATTTATGGAACGTAGCATAGCAAATAAGTTGAGTAGCATTTCTTTCTAACTTGCAAAATTAGTCTCACTGGCAATTTTCACAACTGAAGCCCAAGCCTACCTTTCCATCAAAGCAACTTCTCACACAAACTTCCCACAGCTCTGCAAGTGTCAACCTTTCCAATGCAGTAATGAAATCTGAGCAAAGCACTCAATAATGAAGTAGCAAAAAAGCTTTGCTACTTTTAAACAAAAGACCATACCTCACACAAAACAACGTCCTTTTGTTTGGAATTAGAGTTGGGGAAAAGGGGAAAGAGGTCCCCCACATTACAGCCAAGGCCAGAGGATGCATCACTGCAGTCACCAAAAGAGAAAACCCCAAGAGGTATCACTGGCCATTTGTCTGGGGAAGACAAATGCCAAAAAATCCTTGGGGGTTTATATCAGGTGCAATGGTTTCTAGCAGAGCTTTCAGGGCCTCCACTTGTACTACTGATGAAAACTGAAAAGCAGTAATGCTAGAAATTATTTCAGCCTTTTTAAAAAACTGGATCTTTCTAGTTTCGGAAATAATACTTATGTAACAGCTCTCTAGGAAAACACTTTCAAGCAACTTACTACCCAAAAATACCATTATTCATTTAAAGAAAAAAAACAGGCCTCACTTAAAATTTACTGTTTAACACTTTGCTTAGTGTTTATTGTGAAAAAGTTTTCTAAAGCTCTTTATCTGGAAAAGCAGGCACACCAACTAAGTTCTGCATTTTGCTCCCAAGACTTGTAAAGCCTTTCTTTGCAAAACAGATACATTAAAAAATTCCTGTGTTAATTTTTTCATCAAGTAATACAATAAACTCTCTTTAAGCTATTCTCAAATGCAAGTACAATCAGGTCCTTAGATATTTAGGATTTTTCATTAAGTTCACTGCAGCCATATTCTGAGTTGATCATAAGTTGAGTCCTTTCCATTAGTTTTTGCTATCAGCTCCAGTCTCAAAAGAGCACATTATAGCTACTAAAACAAGCTTTACATAGAGTGATACATCAGGATTTATTATGTGGAGACAGAATAACCAGGAAAAATAATACAAGATATGTAATATATGGATTCTATTCTCCTCAACATTAGTTTTTGTTTTACTCAAAGAAAAGAAACTCCACTGGACTGCTTTATTGTGTGCTTGGATGCATAGAAGACCATTTTCAACTGTATTTCAAACAGAAAGGAAGTATCTATGGACCACAGCAAGAAAGAGAGGACACCCAAGGGAAATGCTTTAGAAATGACTGTGTATTATCAGCTAGTGCAACAAGCTAAGTAAAAGCTGAGTTAAATAAATGGATTTTCAATATTTGTGGATAGAGGCTTCTGAATCAGAATACCTCAGTAATTAGCTCAGATGAAATTTAATTACTCATAGAATTACCAATGTCTTCATTAGTAACTGGCCCTTTGGTACGGATTATCACATAAATCTTTTTCCATGCCATCTCTAATTGAAAGTAAACAAACCAAAGCCTGGTGTAAACCCAGTCAACATACACATATTAAGCCGGTATTTATGCTAGATCTTATTTTCTCTGAACTCCAATACCCATTTACAGTGCCTAATAAAGAATCAAATGCGACAGTAATGCTTGGCTGGTCCCCTGCCAAAACGCTCGATGGCGAGTCCCTGCCCAGCTTAAGGATATAAATGGACAGAGCAGATCCTCCCTCTCCAAACCTGAGGCAGCTACTTTGCCCTAATCACAGGCTTCGTGTTATGAATTAAACATCAAGACACGTTTTCAAGATGTGCACGTGAGCAAGAGAGCTCGGGAAGCTCCAGGGTGGAGCTGTGATGCCACAGGGGATGCCAGGTGTCTCCCTGCCCTACAGGGCCACAGCCCTGTGCTACCCCAAGGGAAAGCCCATGTATGGAGAGATGGCCTGCTGGTCAACCTGGTAGCTGCAGCTAAGCCATTGCCACACAGCCTTGGTCTCCTCAGGGAGAGGAGCTTCAGATTGCTGCCAGATGGATGTTGCTGTACTTGAGAAAAAAATCTTCAGTAGTTTTGCACCACCCTGTTCCCCCAAAACAAGCACGAGACCCACACAGGGAAGAAAGGAGGGGAGCCCCATGCAATGGCTGGAGATGCCAGGTACAGGAAGCAACAGTGACATCCCAATCTCAGGTACCACAGAAGGCAAGGTGCTTCTGCTCCAGGAGAGTGTTCTGAACACCCAAGGCCAGGAGTGGCTTCTTTCAAACTGATTTGGTTTGAGGGCCTGGGAAGAAACAAATGCTGTGCCTTATTCACAGCTTGGCCAAGTTGATAAAACAGCAGTTTAGGCAATGGCATTGCTCCAGGCTCTACTAATACTGTATACTAATATTCAGGAGAGAGGACACAGCATTTGGGATCTTCCCAGATACCAAGATCATTTCTAGGACTCTAACTTCCTTAAAGCACAAGCATACTTTCTTACCCTTCTATTGAAATAATATGCATATCCTGTCCACTGCACCCTACACACTGCACATTAATGGAGGAAAACAGACACATAGAAAATTTATATTAAGATTATATAAATAATTAAATTCTTCCTGTTCATGGAGCTATCAATACCATTTATACATGTGTGCAATGCAATAAAATGAATAGTGCTTTATTATATGGGGAATTTCTCAGCATGATACAAGGAAAAGTTCTCCTGAAGAGGGGGCCAGCAGCCAACCTCAAAATCAACCCATAGAATGGTTTGGGTTAAAGGAGCCTTAAAGATCATCTGGTTCCAACCCCCCTGTCATGGACAGGGGCACCTTTCACTCGACCAGGTTGCTCAGAGCCCACCCAGACTGGCCCTGAACACTTCCAGGTGTGGGGCATCAATGATTTCTTATGGGAATTTATGCCACAACTTATTTCAGCTGATAATCCAAACATTACTCTTAAGGCAAACCATATTACCATACTCACAGAATTCCTTTTGCCCTCTAAAGAAAGGAAAACCCCCGAGCAGTTCCTTGTACAGCATGGAGAAATGATGTGATGTCAGCAAAACATACTGGCTGCCTCCATCCACATGGACATAAAACTTGTGTACTTCTACAAGAAAACTTCTAAGATGGTGAGAAAAAAGTTTAAAAATACCCATCACCATCCTTTATATGTATTTCTACTACAAATCTGACTAACTTATGTCTTGATTTACTTACAAAGTACTTGCAGCTTCCTTTGATATTAATTTGATTTTCTTTTTTTGCTTCCTTATCCTTGGAGGAAAGTCATTATTACCTCTCAACAAGCTAAGCTAACCTAATACAACTACTCTAATGGAAATATCTGTTTTAACCTATGACAGTTATTACTGTGGAAGCAAGAAGAATTAGAACCATTTGTTTTCATGCTTTTACAGTGAGAGGAGACTGCTGCCTTCAGCAAGCTTGTAGAGCACCCTCAGTGAAATGCTTTCTGGATTTTTCTGTGGAACTTAATTAGAATGCATTACTTCCCAGCACCACCTCAGCAAGAGCCACCTCTTCTAATAACTGCTTAGTTACATTTTCACAGTATTAATGTATCCAGCCTTAGCAAAAAATCCCACACTGCAAGTTCCATACGCTTTGAAATACAGACTCTCTTGAAGAGGTGTGCTAGAAGCTAATAATTTTATGCTGATTTTAGAAGCATTCTATGCATCAGATCTAGAAAACACTGAGGAATATGCAGAGTTTCTTCTTTTTAAGAGGAGAAATTATTCAAACACACACAATCTGTTATCAGAAAGTCACAGGCCTTTTCAGTGGCTGGCCTTGTAAAGGACAAAGGACTCTATTAAAATAGACAGGATTCAAAAATGATAAGATTTAGGAGCCAGCTGGGGTAGACAAAATAAATTCACATCAGAGCTGATGTGAAGAAAGACTGCACGCAACGGGGGGCCCAAAAGTGGTCAAATGCGTTGCTATTGAATTATATTCTTATCAGAATTGTAGCAAATTTTAAATATTTAGGCTCTGTTAATAGAAGTGTAGCTGTCCATCTTACTTGAGGGTTTACAAAGTTAAATCTTGCAGATGCTCACTTAGACATGGCCTGTGTGCATGACACCCTTCATCACATTTATCCTGCATGTCATTCATTTTCAGCTTGAAAACAGTCATAAAATTAGGTCTTTGGAAGGGTTTGGGTGAAGGAAAGAAGAATTTCTCATGTAAAAAGATAGCAAAAAAAACCAAGGAGACAAAAGGATAAAGAAATTTTTCACAGAAGAAATGGGTGCATTAACTGCACACAACTATTCATGACTATTGAAGGCAGATTTGATACTTATACTATTAAAAGCAGTAACAACACAAAGTCAGTAAATAGAGAAGACACCTTTTGCATACCATTTAATTTTTCTGACTCTGGTTGTTTTTTTGACCAAGTTAAAATTCCATCAGATAGGGGGCCAACTTGGCAAAATATTCAAAGCTTCAGAGATTTGAACAGAGCTAGAACACCTAGCTTGCCTGTTTAAGCTGAATAGGGGCAGGCTGTATGTACTGTGAATTTAGAATGTCTAAGCACATTGCAAGCTAAAACAAAGGATTTCTCTCAACAAATACCTCACTGCAAACACAGGGTCTACAAAGACAAAGATTTGGAGGAGTGGGGGATTCTGAAGCTTCCACTGTGTTTCAAGTCAGAGATAATGACAGTGACCTGCCAGATGAAGTTAGCAGTTTCACAGGAAGCCTGTCATGCTTGTGTTTATTTTTCTTAACAGACATGTAGGAGCCCATGCTGTGTACAGTGGCACTTCAAACACAGCATCTGCCTCCTGATCTGTACAAGAATGAACATATTTGTTAAGCTCATTCTACCGTTGATGGACAGCCCAGTGAAACAATCACAGTTTGCCTGTCACACACATGCATAAATTAATATGCAAAATTACATTTAGAATTGCAAATGCCCTCCCCCTCATATTTTGAAGATAGTTTAGAGAGCAATAATAACTCTGTATCTCCCAAATATTTGTATTGCAGATGTGTCTGCACATGTTCCTGAGCTGCCTCTGCTAGCTGAGCCTGCTTTGAGCAGGGAGGTGAGCACAGATGACCTTTACAACCTCAGCCATTGTGAGCACACCTTACCACTTTCTACACACTGCTCAAAATCTTATCTTTTCTGCTTCAACTGAGATTTTAAGGAAAAAAATGAGAAATTACTTTACACAAGACAGTTAAAGATTTAGACTCAAGTGGACCATGCTGAGTATAAACATTCTGAAACCTCAAGCTCTATGTTTCTCAAAGTTCTCTTGGGAACTTTATACTAGTCTAAAGCAAAACATCTAAAAGTTTTATAGCATGTGATTTATAAGTCTTACCATTGAAGAAAAATTTTCAAAGTGCATTTCATGAACAGCTCTCGCATGTAAATGGGATTATTCATTCTTTTCAAATTAATAAATAATAAAATCTTGTAGCAAATCAATCCAGCAGGAAAGTGCGTGGCACATACACATATATCTGTATCTGCAATCTTACAATATACATGAAAAAGAATTGCCCTAGGCTATTTTTCAGTAATAGGGAAATATCAGAGGTTTTATTACTGGCAATGATCAATGCCAGAGTTTTTGAAAGAAACAGATTTCAGAAAGATCATAAAGAGCATGGCATGCTTTGGACTCTAACTATGCAACACAGTTTTCCTTTTCAGCAAAATAAAACTTCAGTTCATCTCAATAAGGTTTTGCTTTTATGGTTGAAGCATTTCTGTATTGTTTGCCAGAAATTAGCAAAAAAAAAAAAATCTATAGCATGTTATTGTCCCCTACTTTTAACACAGACTGAGAAAATTGAAAATATTCATTTTCACAGTGATAGGTTTAAACAAATAAGAAATAATCTGCATTTTCTACTACATATTAGAATAATGGAAGCAACATTCTTCCCCATGTATTTTTAATATGACCCTACAACTATGAAGCATAGTCACAAAGCACTGAAACATCATTTAGCAAGATGAAAAAGCTGTGACTTATTTTATCTGATCCAGAAATGAGCTGTCAAAGTTAAATTGTTATGTAATTAATCGTGCATTTGCTCGCAATTTTTAAACTGTGAATGAAAAACTGTTCTGAAATTGCAAATCACTGAACACTTTCATCTAATACATGAGATAATTCTTTGAAGACCACTTTCCCTGAACCAAGTGTTAATGAGAAGTTCCTCACTTTAATAAAATGTCGCCCAATAAGTACAACCAAACAATTTCCTTTTTTAAAAAATATTATTTCTTAGACAGCCCTCACTGGATGGATTCCAGAACTGGTGTTGAGGTACAGAAAGATTTAAGACCCCCAGATAATTCACCTCCAGAGTGAGCACTGAAATGGCCTACTTAGCTGTAGGCACAATTGCAGTTAAGTGATTCACATGCAAGGTACCACAGAGGACACTCTGCCTTTAAATTCCTACAGGCCTGCAGCTCAACCCTCTCTGGTTGCTCTCAGGTTCCTTCAAAGCAGAGCTAGAAGGGCTATTGATGACCTTTTATCTTCCTTCACTCTTCATGCAAAGGATGCTACTTTCCACCTCCCCCTCTCCCTGCCCCTCCTCTGTCCTCACAGGATTCTGTAGTTACTGACCATCACTTGTTCTGGTACATTTTGACAGTTTTCCCCAGTTTTTTTTCTTTTGGAAGCTGAGAATTGGTATCCCGATTACCAAGAGTAAAGTCAACTTGAGAGGACTTTTACTGGCTTTCTTCCAGTTATGATTTGCCAAAACTTTTGCTGGGATTTATTTCTGCTGGAGAAGTGAGGATCTAAACACAGAAAAGCAAGTGGCAGCAGGAAAAAAATGGGTATCTGTTCCCAAACATCACACAGCCAGCACAGGAGTTGAAATATGAGAAAAGGCTGAATTCATAGGAAAGTAGTTATTAATGCTGGAACCCAGGCTTGGCATCCTCACTCTAATGAAGCTTTCACAGCACTTATTCATAGAGGGATCTGTTTTTAGAAAGGCTAAAATGACTTTGCTGTTGGTTTGTTTGGGTCTTTTTTGTGTTTGAAAGAGATGAACCCCAAACAGAAACTGAACAGCAAAAGAAACCTTGATTAAAAGCAAATATATCTCAGCCCAAGATAACAAAAAAAGCCTGTTTGAACTATGAGCTTCCTTCAATATCCTTTTAGAGGTTAAGTTCAAGTCACCAAGATCTGATAGTTCATGGTTATGGTAACTTTTACAAATAAGTGTATAAAAAATGGACAAAGACAACTGAATCCTGAAATACTTTCATTTAAAATACAACATAAATAAAACTTCAAGCTCTATCTCAATAAATATACATTAGGACACTTAGTACTTGTACATGTTCCAGGATAAAGTGTTTTATATTACATGCATTGTATCATTCTCCTTACTGCCAATTTTTTATTATTTTTCATGAAGCCTACTACCACAATGACTGCCAAGAACATTTTTGAAGCCTCATACATTCTGTTAAAACATCAAGAACACCATATTTTCCAAAATGAAAGACTTTAAATTATATAAAATGAAACTTTTTAAATTGTATCAAGTGGTGGTTTTATTTATATCTTGTCATCTAATAAGTAAGTTTGATTTTTGGAAAAGAAAATAAAAATTAGGTTTCAGTTTAGTGCCAGGAAAAATATTAATTCTTATACCATGGGAAGTGAGTCCTAAACCACCTGGAACAAAACAACACCTTGCCACAGCAGCACCACCAATTATCTGCATCATCCGAGCTTGTTTCCAGGTGATGACATCTGAGGCTCTCATTAGAAAGTTCTCATTATTCAATACTAAAGCTTCCTGGAAAGCCATTCCTGAGGATTTAACCCGTTGCAAATTGAAAACACTTAACCTTCTACCTAAAACAAACCAATCACATAAAGCACACAGCTGATCTCAGAAACATTCTTCCTATATATCTATTTATGGCCCAAAAAATAGCACAATGTTAAAACATTTTCTACATCTTGAATTGCATTAGGCCATTAATTCAAGCATTTAACATTGTCTCAGTTTCTTTTAATGTTTCATGAAATAAAAATATAGCAATAATTTTGCAACACAAGTTCTACTAGGAAGGTAAAACTAGACAGTACCTGCTCTCATCCTTTTCACTGATTTTGGGTTGGTTAAGCTATGAGAACTGAAGGCTAACAGAGCTACCTGTGCTCTTTGTGCATGGAACAGGAGACCTTTTGTTATTCAGGCATTGCATTCATCTACACCAGGTCTAATTCCCTATGCATTGCTCCCCAATATGGAGCAATTTGTTTCCTGCTCCCCATAGAACATTTTCAGCAAAAGCAGGTTTTTCACCTCTCAGATGCAGACTAACAATCCTGGGGGAAAACAGCAACAAAAAACACAGTCCACAGAAAAGAAATACTCTTCAGGTCATAAGAGAGTCATGCAAATAACCTTAGGCAAATTCATGCAGATTACTCGTGAGGAAAACCTAAATTTATGCTTAGATAGTTCACATATTGCATGAGAATTCTCAAGCCCTTTTGTCACTTTATACCAAAAACTTCATGGGTTTTTGTCAATTCAGTAATAAGAACCCTTTTTTCCCTCAGCTACTTAGCACTGTTACCACAAATTTTCTACTTCCTCATTAGTAATAGGTATTCAGCTCAAGTTATATCCTCCTGCACTTAATTCTAAAAGTACTCTTACCTTTTGTTGCATGATTTCTGAGACTTACATTGTAGTAGAATCTATAATGATGATGTCTCATATTTAATTGCTTACTGTTTGAGTTACCTTGGATCTCTCTGAAATAGTCAAGACACAAAGTATTTTCTTATTATTGGCCACGAAGAGCAATGTCTGCATGCTTAATAACTTATACTTTTTGTGAAGGTCCATGAAGATTAATTCTAAAGAAAAGTGCAGTATTTGTAGGTAACTGTGCAGTGTCTTTGCCTGCAAGAAGGCTTTATGACAAATGGAAATATAATTGATTGAAAGCAAAAAATGCTTTGTGATTGAATTGAAATTCCACAGCTCATGCACAAGTTCAGCTGCATTACAAGGTGGCACTTGCAGCTGCCTTTTTTCAGATTTCACTTAGCCAGTTTTCAATTAGCCAGTACCTGAGGCAAGAATACCTTAAAGAAAGACTCTCCTAGTTTCTCTTCCATCAAGAGTTTCTGCAAAGGGTGTTGCCTCGACAAATTAAGACCTCTTTTTAAAAAATGTAATATATTATTGGGTAACAGCCTTTCTTTTTTTTTAAGCTACTTGCCAATTTTAAAGTGGCTACTATTAACCATTCCATTAAAAACAAAACAAATCCTCCCTTCAAAGTACAGTGTTGCTATCCATTAGCAAAGCTGCATAATGTACAAGAGAGAAAGGTTAAGTACTAAATCATGTTCAATTGCTATAAAAAACTACTGGTACTTTGATAGGGCAAAGGTACATGCTGATACTGTGCTTTCAAATGTATTTTGAGAACATGGTTATGAGAAAAGCAGCAGTCACTTTGCATTAAGGCTGATGTGCTTCTTTCACTAAAATTCCAATACAGGTTGCTGAACCAAAATCAAGACTTCTCTTTGCAGTTTAACTTTTTATTGCTGTTAGGTGTATATACAAACCACTATTCCACCTGGAGCATCCAATTTGCATAGGCAGAAGTGAGAACACGAGTTTTAGATGTATATTCACACACATTTCCAGCACAGTACATCTTGGCCTCAGGAACAAAGTTTTTGGGTTTGTTGTTTCAAAAAACTCACTAAAATGTCTCTTAAGTGCCTTCACACACCTAAAGTGAGGATACAAACACAGGTCTAACCCCATCATTACTTGTTGCTTCACCACTTAACTCAAATATCCACTAGAATTCCACAGTGAGGAAGCACCAAGACAGAAGGAATAACTGCAGTGTCACACAACATGCCTGGAGAGCTTTGGTTCTCCTATCCCAAATTATTCTTACTATATCACCTGAATTTGTAACAGGTGGTAGTGCACAAGCAAAGACTTCTTAAGCCTGTCACCTGGGTTTAATCTAGATTTGGATCCAAGCACAGGTCTGTCAGAGACTCAAGGCTTTTTAAAGCATTAATACATTACCTGCATCTCTGCACATTCATTTATTTAAAGGTGAGTTTAAAAGAGTGATGTAAGAGGACTGATTTTCAGATAGCAGAAGTTACCATTGAAACAAAAACCTGCAAGTCAACTCACATCAGATACCCAGAACAGATCTCAACTTCCTTCCTCTGAGCCTGAAAACTCATCCTACCCTGCTGGGCTATGCCACAGGCTCTGGATGGGCTGGGTGACCTGGGAGCTGGATGTGCACAAGGCTGGTGTGGGCAGCACCCCTGAGGCAGCAGTGCCACCTGGATCCCATTCCATGTCACCATGGGGCTGCTCCTCTTCCCACAGGGAGTCACAAGCCAGGTTATGCAGCTGCACTTGGCAGATTTGGCAGTGCTGAATGCAAATCATGGCACCACAGCACCCATGTACCATTTCAGGATTAGCTGAGGTGTGGAGTTTGAAACCAGCTCCAAGATTCTCAATTCCTACAGACAGTTTTTATTTCTCTGGTTTTGCATTTTTTAAAGCCAAAAATCACTGCCAGTCATTTAGTACCATAAAACTGTATATATGCATATACACACTCCATATATACAAAATACTTTTCCTTACCTTGTCAGAGAGACAGCTGAGCTGGGGAAAGATACTGACACAGAGCTGCTCTAGCCCACAGCAAAGTGCATGGGTTGGAAATAGACACCACAGATTAGTCTTCATAGTCAAAACACATCACTAAGGATGGGTTTGGGAAGAAATCTCAGGTATCCTCAATCTGCCTTCCTTCCCACTGTTAACAAGCCACAGTAATCCCACAGTCATCTCAGGACTGAGTGAAGACATTGTGATTTGTTGGTTTTGGAGTATGTTTTGAGGAACATTTGGGCTTTGTCAGCAGCACAGACAAAAGAAGATGAAATTGAGGCAGTTTGAATGCTTGTCCTCAGCTATAAGCACCCAACTTATGACTGAAGTCCAGCAAAGACTCCCTTTTTCTGTTTCTGAAGGTACATTGATATTAACTCATGTATATTCCAAGTTAGCCATCATGCTGCCTGCTTTATCATTGATTTAAGTTAAAAAATGCAAAAAAGAAACCAAAACCATTACATACTTACACAAAACACTGTTTAAATTCAAAAGTTAAGGGCTTTTCCCCCATTTGGCTGGTGCTGGGGGGGGAAGTTCCTGCAGGCAGGGGGTCAGAGCTTGGCCAGCCAGCAACACCCACTGCTTTCTAGCACATTGTTTGAGCTCTGAAGCCTCTTGGCTGTGGCACACTGCACAGCCTTTATGCTTGATCATTAAATAAAACGACCTGTCAACACTGTGCCCTGACAGCTCTGTAAAAAAGAAAAGATTTGAAAGGCACATCTTGGGCAGGAAGCATGCATCCAAGAACACCAGCACTACTGCTGTGTACTTCAGAGAGCAGACACTGTTTTATCCAGCATCTCTAGAGCTTCAAAGAGAGCACCTGCTTCATCTATACAGCAGTGAAATTCCAGATATTAAGCAACATTCCCTTCTTTTACAAGTCTGAACGTTATTAGATTCCAGGACTCCTTATTCATCCTCTGTCTTAAATATCAATACTAACACTATTTGTGGATATCACTGAACAGTAATTGCCTGCTTATTGGTCAAGTAACTTCAGACTTCCAGCTATAGGATTTCCAAGTTTACCAAGAAAAACAAGTCTGTTTCAAAATACTCTTCAAATTACTCAGGGCTCAATGTTGGAGATAAGTATTTTTCTAAATTTACTTATGTGTAAAAAATAGAGGCCAAAATAGATTTACTCCTCTGAAGACAGAGCAGTAAACCTGCAATATTCAAGTAAGTGAGAAAAGCAGAATGGATGCAAAATGCTAAAAAACTACACATTTGTCAGTTGTGGTAGAGTGCAAAATAAATTAAAACAGTTTCTTCCTTACTCCAGTCTCTACTGGGCACTTACACTGGGTGGACTGAAGTAGCCCAGCCCTAAGCTACACATGAACAGAGGAAGATGCAGCCCCATGGACATCAAAAACCAGAGAATTCTTGGGTTGGCTTAATGTGTAAAAAGAGATGGACAGAAAGAGCTGTTGAAAAACAAAGGATTTTCAATTTAAGTTTACTATTCCAGTTGGAAATGGAAGTGGAACAAATGTTGATTTCTTTCTAACTTCCATAGCAACCCATTCACACTGAAGTTATGTGACTCAGAATCTGTTTTCTTTAAATGCAGCCATATGGCTTTTAAACACTTTTGGTTCTATGCCCAGACACAGAATCATTATTTCTTCATTTTATTGTCCTGATACACTCTGAATAACCAAACTTTACAATTAATACGGATTTTTACTCAAATTAATCAGAAATTATATTTCTCAGGTTCCTGCAAGGCATGCCCAAAGAGCTTTACATTTTACTTTAGAAAAATGAAGTGTTAACAGAAACCCACAGCAAAATTACAGATACGTCCAGAAACCTAGGTTTCACTATTTTTAAATACCCTGTGTATGTAATTATACCAAAAAGTACTGTTTCATGTTTATAATTTACTACTTCATTGCCATCAAAAGTTCACATTTCTCAAGTGAAGGTTCAAGCAATGCCCAGCAGTTGCTGCAAATGCACGTTTAAAAGTCTACACTACACTTCTATCAGAGTAGAGTACAAAGTCTACAAAGACTGAAACACAGCCAGTTTTATTATATCAGACCCACTTAGAGGTACTTAATATTCAAAAGCTGCATTACAATCTATCAAAATTATTTAAAATCAAAGCAAAATAATATGACCATGGTCCATAATCCTTTTCCACTAAGGGTCACTGCTAATTTTAGGAAGACATTTTGCATTCTATTGTGTTTTGTCATACTAGTTTCATTTTTCTCCAATTTGGTAGTTATTAGAATATTACAATATTAGAATTTGGTAGTTATTAGAATATTAGAATATAACAATTTGGTAATTATTAGAAAACAGAAACACATAGAACTAAAACTAAAGGTTAGCTCACAGATCAAGATCATCTTGTCATCAGCCAGAAATTCACAGAAGGTTTAGAACCACATAAAGAATGTTTCACAGTACAGGTGCCCTCTCATCATGCACTTTGAAAACAAACCTGTTCAAGATGCTGTATCTGTGTTTCTTTCCAATGCCATTAACCAGTATTTCCTAAAACTGAAAAATTTACCATACCCACCACATCTTAGCACAATTCCACAAATAGTCTTCAAATATATCTGGTTTTCAACGACTATAATGTCAAAATGGACACTTTAGAAAAGCAACACCCCTTTTTGTACAAATACAATTTATATCACAGAAAAGCTGGTTACTACCTGCAAAACACTCATGACAATTTCCTCCTCAATTCCTATACAAGCTGCCAGATTGGTTTTAAGGATATGGGCGGGCAACACACAGAAATTCCACAGAAGTTTCCAGCAGAATTGAAGTGCACAGTTTACATCCAATTCCTACCCCTAAACCTGCACCAAGCAAGAGTGAACACCATTATAATTCCAACAGCCAAGAACTCTTTCTGCAGCCCAAAAATGCCTGTGGAAATGGACCTAGCATGGGCTGCACACACTGACCAGCATCATGCTTGTAGCCAAGGACTGGGGTAATAGAGAACAGAGAGGCTCTAGTGAAAAACATACAACATTTTCCACACTTGAGGGGTAAATTAAGGATGTGGAAATCTCAGCCTGCATGTAACATGTATGTCCTGAAGGCCTGATAAAGGAATTCCTCAAAAAGGAATGCCTATCCACTTCCTTAAATTTCAGTGCCTCAAAATGACATTTTTCCCCTTTCCCAGTTTGACAAAACACACAAACATCTTTTATTCTAAATGTATATTAAAAAGTACAGTAGCCCGGTTTTACCTCTCTTGTTAGCAGCCCTCAGATCAGAAACACGCAATAATGCTTCATTTTTCTAAATAGAAAACCTAAGAAGACTTTTTCTTTTGCCTGTCTGCATCCCTACAGCTGCTATTATGCACCACCATCAGTGAGTGAGACAGGAACACAGCAGGAAAATTATTTATAGCATGGCCACAAAAGCCTTTCTGAATATTGCAGCTATCACAGCCAAACAACACCAAGTATCCATGTCTATAATCTCTTAAACAGCTACTTCTCCACACCTAGAGAGCCAACAACAGATACAAAGGGAAGATTTATTTCAAGGCACACTTCAATCACTGAGCACATGAAAACAGATCCAAGCACCTGGATAATCCCTGAAGGCATCAAGACATCATTTTCCAAACAGAATTAGACTTCTCAGCTGAAGTCCTTCAGATTTTTATATCCCTGTTTCTTGTCAGCTGTTCACAGAAGTTCAGCCCTTGATCACACAGCCTTCTTTGTCTAGCCAATGCTATGCAATACCATGCCAATAGCAAATTGCTGTAAATGATCTTCACTTACCTTGCCCTTGTCCACTGATCTGGTGACCCCAGAGCATCAGAATTCCTGCCAATATCCAGTGCATCTTCCCTGCTACTCTGCCACTTCCTTGTCTTCCAGCCATTGCATTATTGGATGCTATACAAAGAAATATTATTGAATGTTTTCGTTGTAACTCTTGGGAAATATACCTTTGGGTGAAGGAAAGCAAAAAGCTCCCATAAATTTCTTCAGTACACATCTATAAACTCTACTTTAATAAATACTCACTGGTAAAAATGCTTTTTCATTCAGAACCTCCCTGTTTGCTCAAGACTGTCACCTCATAGGCCACTACAAAATCAAAATAAGCTTGAATTTGAAAATGCTTGAATTTTCCTTTCATGCAGAAGACCTGAGCTTCATTAAAAAAAAAAAAAAAAAAAAAAAAAAAAAAACCAACCCATATCCAGCCAAGTTTAAAAGACCTGAATAAGCAGCACTTCACCGAGTTTCTTAGAAGTCTTATTGTATAGCATAGAAAATTTCCTGAGGTAAAATCCCTCCAATAACTTAAAACTTTTTTTTTGTTTTAATTTTGGGGTTTAAGACATTGAGATGTGTCAGCAGTTGCTTCTCATTGTGGGCTTTTAGGGACCAACTAAATCTTCCAGTCACCTCATTTCTCATATTATAGAAAGATTTGGGTTGGAAGCAGTTTTAAAGCTCATCTCTTTCCAACCCCTGCCATGGGCAGGGACACTTCCCACTAGAGCAGGGCACTCAGAGCTCCAGCCAGCCTGGCCTTGGACACTCCCAGGGACTGGGCAGCCACAGCTTCTCTGGGCATCATCACTGGCACTGGCAACATTTACCTATTTATTATTCCACACCACACCTCCTCTTATAGCATTCTGACTCAGACCTGCTCCTTCAGAAGATCTGTTTAATCAAATACTGATTTGTCAGAACTGTACCAATTACACAGGACTGGCTGGAAAAAATAGAATGTCATTTCTAGTCTAAAGCATGGGCAACTATCACAGAAATTGGTATCTGAACACTTGGGAAATTGATCCAACATGTGGGAAATCTTAAAGCAATAAGTAGTTTTTAAAAAGAGTATAATGGCAAAAAACACAAGAAGTTTTTACAATAAAGAGAAATTAATTTCTTGTGAGCAGAACAATTTAAAAAAAAAAAACCAAAAAAAAAAAACCAAAAAAAAACCAAAAAACCAACAGCTCGGAAAAAAACCCAAAGGAGAACACTAAACTAACAGAAGGGTATGTTTGCATATTGGCTGATTAAGCATACTTTTAATTTTGCTGTTGCAGTAATTTTTATTTTTAAAAAAGCTAATTTCCCAATTCAGGGATGCAGCACCCATCCATAAAAAAAGGTTCAACTGAAATTATAATCCATAATTCTCAATTCTGATCTATAATCTCCAGTGAAAAATATCTCTGCTTTATGCAACTTAAAACCCCAGCACTATTTACAAAATAAAAACCCAAGGAAGATCACAAAAGCAGGCATGTAGCTGACATGTATAGCAGACATGCATTATTTCAGTTTCTCCTTCTCTCACCTACCCCCACCAATGGAGGGAAGGCAGGCAGTGGAAGCCCCTACAAGAGGGGGTTTTGGTTGACTGGTTAAAGGGAAGGGGTAATCTTTCCTGTTTGTTGTGATCCTCAGACTTTCACTTTTGCATTTGATCAGTCTTTCAACCTGCCCAGTATCTGCCCATGCACTTCCTGTAGCTGTTCAGAATGAACATTGTCTTTTGCTTCAAAGCTGGCTGGGGAAGGTAGCCCTTTTGCACAGGGGAACCTCCCCATGGTTACAAACACCATGATTTTCTTGTGAAGAGCTTGTTTGAGGCCCCCTAGAAAACCTGTTATTTCAGTAAAACAGTAAAACAGTGCCCTCCCCAGCCACCACACAATTCCTCTCTGTCCCCTCTCAGGCACATGGAGCGAAGAGAGAAAGGGATGCTAAAAAAAGCTTTGTTTGTTTTGGCCTTGCCCTTTTTTTGGACTGTTTAACCCCCACAGGAAAGGAGAAGCAAACAAGTGAAAATGGGAATTCCAAAGCAAAAATGTAGAACAATAAATACAAATAAATGTCCTAAAAATAGATGCACGTTACCACTGCAAGGTCAAAGAAACAGTTTTGTAAAATCAGTATCTTGAAAAAGAGATGTTCTGCTTCATGAATATTCTTTCCTCAAACTAAAAGACACATTCTTGATGCTCAGCCCAAGCAAACAGATGGTATTCAATTAGTTATTTACCTACTTTACAATTAATTAAAATGTCCAAGATAATTTTTGTTTTGACTGTGCCTACAGAAAGCTAGAGTTCCACAAAAAGCTGGCATTTCATCTACAGCCCTGCTAGCTGTAATATAAATATTACAACTAAGAAAGCATTAAGATACCTAAAGGCTTTTTCCAAGGACATGTAGGGATAGAACAAGGGGGAATGGCCTCAGACTGTAAAGAGAATAGGTTGACATTAGATATTAGGAAGAAATTCTTCACTTTGAGGCTTGTGAGACCCTGGCACAGGTTGCCCAGAGGAGCTGTGGCTGCCCCATCCCTGGAAGTGCTCAAGGCCAGTTTGGATGGAGATCTGAGCAACCTGGTCTAGTGCAAGGTGTTCCTGCCCAAGGCAAAGGGATGTTGGAACCAAATGATCTTTAAGGTCTCTTCCAACACAAACCATTCTGTGATTATATCAGAACCTCACCAGGAAATTTTTAGCTTTCAAATAAGCTTTTATGGATTGAAAGTTTATAACTAGTAGACAGAGGAAAACAGCCACCTTACTAGGAGGAACTCTAGACTCTGCATCCACAGTATTCCAGTTAAAAACAAAAGAAGCAAAAACTGTAAGATTTTATTTTGGATCCAAGAGCCATTTTCTTCTCAACACAGGAACCACCCCTAAAAGAAAAAGTGAGGTAGAAGAGGCTGCAGTGACTGGGTGAAAACTGTGCACTTCACAACAGCACAAAAAGCCAAAGTGAGGGAGGGAATCTAAGCCTTAAAGATATTATTCCTGTCATATTTCTTGTCTTCTGTGAGATAATTTGTAAAGGGAAAGAAGCAAAGAAAAGCAACTGGCATATATGTAACTGAAAGTTCAAACTAGAGCTTCCATTTCCCAAGGAAAATTCAACAGGAGGCTTTCATTACAGCAGCAGAAAATAGCCTCAGATTCAAAACCATTAATCCCCTCTGACTCCTGAGTCTCACTTTTCACACAGGTGCAGGCAAACAGGTTTATCTCAGACTAACACATTTTTAAATTAAAGAACACTTCTTCTAACAAAGAAGTACATTACAGTAAAAAAGCTTAACTAGCAAGTCTGTAATTAACCTTTACAGCATTTGGGTTTACACTAGTGCTGTTTCAGCCCCTCAAATAGAGGAATAAAATGACCAAGGACAGAAGCAAGCATAACCATGTCAAATCAATAGGAACAGCAGGTGCAACAGGTCTAGAGAGGCAGAGGGCAGGAAAAAGTCCTCCTTTTTCACCATTCCTTTAGTTACCTTGTAAAGAGGTGAACAAAAATTACAAATATACAAAAAATAATTTTAAAAGCAAGTTTTGGTTGTTGCTAGGCCTACTGAAGAAAAGCAAGAGATACACAAATCACATCCTCCAAAGGCACAAAATATTTATTAACTCCTTTAACTCCATAGAGAAGAATCTATTTTTTATACTACCCGCCAAAGCTGCTACAAAAGAAAAAAAATACACTAGACTAGAAGTGAAATAAAAACTTACCTGTAATTCTTCCTTCACCCTACACTTTCTAAACCAACAATTCTCCCTACACAAGCAGAAAAAAAGCCCAGCCTACCTCCCACACTTTTTATAGCCCAGGAGCCAGCTGAATTAAATAACATCTCAACCTTAATGCAGCTGTGCTCACACATATTCTGCACCAACACACACATGGAGAAAAAAATAATAAAACAGCTACCACTATTCTCTACTTTACACTTATTTTTCTCCTCTAAACCTGCATGTATAACTCTAACCAATAAATAGCCATGAGACTCACCAGCTTCACAGCCAAGAGAAAATGGCAAGAGGACCTTCTTCACATCTATTGACAATTAACAGCAACTAATTTAGAGTGAACCAGGTGCAGTCAGTTGGCAGGAAATCAGGGAACATGGATAAATCTGTCATATAAAGGACTCTAACAAAGTCTAAAGTTTGTTTTAGATGAGACTTCTGCTGAAGTAGTGTTGGCATGAAAAGCTGGGAGGCTTTCAGCTGCATTTCCAGAGATTTGTTGCAATCTAAATGGCAGGATCCATTAAAATCTATAGGCTTTGCAGAATTTGATTTGTGGGTGGCAACAACTTACATGTATTTTGCTTTCTTTCTGTTACTGCCTGGATTATTTTATGTGCTTTTGTCTTGTTTGAATCACTGAGTATATTAACTATGTTGACTCAAGTATCCTTTTTAGTAGAATAATTTATAAGTTTCTCTACAAAGCTGTACCTTTTTAAAAAAATACTTATTCTATGCAAGCAAACACTTCATAAATCTTTAGCAAATGACAAATAAAATATGCCAGCTTCCTGGCAAATCATGGGAATGTCACTTGCCTCATAAAAGTGGAAGTTACCTTTGCAGATGAAGTAGAATTTAGCCACTTAACTGTATTTAAAGAACAACTTTCCTCTCCACACAGCACCTATGAAATATCTGGTATAGATAGTAGAAAGGGATAAATGGCTTCTCTGGCCATTGTTAATACAGCCAGCCTCACATATCAGCTGGGTCTCTCTGAAATGGCAACATGATACAGGAGTTTTAGCAGGGACATTAAATGTTTCGAGTTATGTAGTCATGCAAAGGAAAAAAAAGGGAAGGGGGGGGAAATCAAACACCAAATACTGATAAAAGATCACCAAACCCACAAAATATCCTATAAATATTTTGAATGTTGATGTCTAATGAAAGTGCAAGGACAGATTAAATTTTTCTAATACAGATTATAAAGTAAGTGCATTTTTACATCCCTGAGACAAGACTCCGACCTTCCTTGCATGCACAGAAGTCTATGGTACCAGCAGGCCTGTTTATATCCATGGAACTGAAATCAGAACCTGGTCTGATGCATTTAAAATAATTGAATTTATCACTGATGTCTTACTTTGCCTGTTACAAAGACTGTATTTTTTAACCTCATTTCTGTTAGTGCATTATCAAAGACATTATGAATACAAGCTCCCTCAGAGGGCCATCTGTGGAACCAGATACTATCTGATGAGGACCTCCCTGCAGTATCAGGATTGTTTTGCCTGTTTAAACTCAGATGCAATATAAGAGCAGCAAAAAAGATCCATACCACACCAGAGGTTTCCAGTGCTGCCCTCACTGGGCCAAAGCTCTCCTGCTCCTCACTCCAAGCTGCCAGACACCGTCCTTGTGCATAGAAGGTGAACAGCCATGAGCTCCCACCCAGAGCTGACAGATAACCTAGGACATCTGCCAGCTTGGAGGCAGCCATGGCTCAACTGAGATGGCAAATCCATTGCTGGAACACCCATTCCTGTGACATCAGAACAGGGGTCTCTGAAAATCATGGAATTATAGAACCTTAGAAGGGTTTGAGTTCAAAGGGACCTGCCACGGGGAGGGACACCTTCTGCTAGACCATGTTGTTCAGAGCCCCATCCAACCTGGCCTTGAACATTTCCAGGGATGGGGCATCCCCAACTTCTGTGGGAAACCTGTGCCAGGGCCTCACCACCCTCAGAGTAAAGGATGTTTTTCCTAATCTTTAATATAAACTTACTCTCTATCAGTTTGAAGCCGTTTCCCCTTGTCCTGTCACTCCTTGTAAATAATCTCTCCAATCTTTTCTTGTAAGCTTCCTTTAAGTGTTGAAGGGCCACAATTAGTTCACCCCAAAGGCTTCTCCAATCCCAATTCTCCCAGCCTTTCCTCACAGCAGAGCTGCTCCATCCCTCTGATCACCTTGGTGCCTCCTCTGGCCTGGCTCCAGCAGGTCCCTGTCCTTGCTGTGCTGGGAGCCCAGAGCTGGATGCAGCCCTGCAGGTGGGGTCTCAGCAGAGCGGGGCAGAGGGGCAGAATCCCCTCCCTGCCCTGCTGCCCACGGGGCTTTGGATGAGCCCAGCACACGGGGGGTTCTGGGCTCCCAATGGCCAGGGCATGTCCAGCCTCTCACCCACCAGCACCCCCAGGTCCTTCTCCCAGGGCTGCTCTGGATCTGTTCATGCCCAGCCTGGATTGATACCGGGGGCTGCCCTGACCCAGCTGCAGCAGCTTGGACTTGGTCTGTTAAACCTCATGAGATTGCCATGGGCCACCTCTTGAGCTTTTCCAGGTCCCTCTGGATGGCATCCCATCCTTCAGGTGTGTAAACAGCACCCTTGGGTTTTGTGTCATCTGCAAACTTGCTGAGGGTTCACTCAATCCACTGCCTGTGTCATTGATGATGTCTTCTTCAGTTCAGCACGCCTGCCTGAAACTTCTGTGGTGTAATTACAAACTTTCCAAAACATATTTAGTAAGAGCAATTCAGAACATCTGATAGCAATTATTGATTATTCAGTAACGTACTAAATCATTAAGTCACTAACTTCTAATCAGGTTTGCTTTCAAAACCTTTCAAAGTTTAAGTAACTATTGATTCTTCCATATGCTCTGATTAAAATTTAAAGTGAAAAATGTAAGAGTTGTGATATTTTTAAGATTGAACTTTTTTAACATCAGATTAATGTTATAAAGAAAGTAACATATGTACTGTTAGGAGAAAGAAAAATTACCTACAGACATACTGTAACTCTGAATTAATGGTTCCTGAATGAAGACAAATATGTTTTAAGCTGGGCCTTTACAAAGATAGTTTTTTCCATTCTTTTTTGTATAGAAACTTACCAATTTCACTTTTCTGAAACACTGTGAACCTTCAGGGTAATTTCACTAAGACCTAAAAAGGTGGGGTTTTTTTTTTCCCCAAAAAAAAAAAAAAAAAAAAAAAAAAAAAAAAAAAAAAAAAAAACAACAACTTCCTTTCTGCAACTTTCCTTTGCAGAAAGTTTAAATATTGCATGACTTTAGCTTTTAAGATTTTTCCTCCAGTTGTTCAGATGATAGCCTCTGATACAGGAATTGGCTGTATCACTATAGAGAGCAGAATATGGTTGTGGAAACTGCAACCAATTTACTTCCCAAATGGTTAGATTAGATCATGTGAATGATCTGACTGGGTATTATCTGTGGGCTGCACTGGTCAATCTCACTAGATTTGTATAACTTTCATAACAATCCTAAAAGAAGAAGATCAGCTACATTCAGCTGATATGGAAATTTTAGTCTTCAAGTGTTTCTGATTCACAAAAGAGAACAAATCCAAGGAGTAAATAAAACTATGGCAAATAAACATAAGTTCCCTAATTATAATCACTCATACCTTCTGCTTTTGCATAACATATCAAAATCAATAGAATTGACTTTTGTTCCATAAAACCATTTGTTTTGGTTTTCTTTGCTATCTCATACACTGAGAAGTAAACTTCCAATGCATTAAGAAATTTCAGGTAACTGGCTCTGTCAATACAGATGAAGGATGAGGAAAAAGTGAGTAGGAGAGTAATACATTTTTCACAAAGTATTGGATCCCATGAACAAGTTAATGATGTTTTAAAGTGAGAAAATGTGAGGACCAAAAGTTTTCAAGTTACTGAGTGATAATAATGGGGCTATCTATTGTGCATCCATCACCTTGAAGCACCTGACACATATTTTGGACTGTTTTCATGCATTTTCTTTATGATGATTAATAGTGGCATTGTACCCTCTGAAATAGCAGCCCATCACAAAGAGAAAGGTGTACTAAATTAAATTCAGATGATAACTATTTTGATCTCAAACACATGTGGAGAATAAAATTGAAAGATTAGGGAAAAAAAAAAACAAAAACAAACAAAAAACCCACCCAAACCCTTTGAGAAACACTCATGTCTAAAATGAGGGTCCACAACAAACAAAGAGCATAGAAAAAGGAGCAAGAGCAAAATACTCTGCTTGAAAATCTGCACTCTCTGAAGAATTCTTTATTCTGATCTCTTTTCCCCACTCTACATTTACATTAGAAAATGGTGAGGTTTTCTTCTTTTACACTTTAAAGGAGAAAGAGAGGCACTACACTAGATAACTAAATTTCTGTAAAAAGGAATAAATCGAAAATGTTGTGTGGATACTTGCCCACCTTTCATGTCCTGGTCTGTTTTGTCTCTAACACACATCAGAAGCCCACAGAGGTTGATGTAACTTACATTTTTTTTTTCTGGGATTTTAAACATTGTGGCTAAAGTACCTCTTCACTTTTGTTTTTGGTGGATGGGGAAGCAAAATTAGAATAATGACATTCCACCAGTGCCTTTTGGTCTGGTGAGGCTGGAAGCAAGACTACCAAGCTCCCTAAGGTGACCAAAGCAACATAAAGACTTCTCAGTGCAAGTGTTCTTGTGCTGACACACTTTAGCCTGCTGCTTAGAAGAATGAAGGCAGATACTATGGCTCAGCAAACAAGCTCTAACCTGAATTTTCTGTTTTCAGTGCTGGAATTTAGCAGGGGAATTTTCAAAGTGAGCCCTTTGCTCTGGCTCAACAAGAAAAAACAAGGGAAAAAAAATCCCTGCCCCCATCAGAATAGAGAGAGTATAATGACCCTCTCTATGAGTGTCAAATGTATAATATCTAATGACTGGAAACCACTCTGAAATATCTGGATGCCTCATGCACAAACGGGAACACTGCACTGCTGCTGGAACTTGCTCAGCAACCGTGCAGTCCCGTGTTCTCGAGGGAGTGCAGAAGCACCACCACGTTCCAGCTCCCCCAGCATGGGAGCATGGCTGCAGAAATCAATTATTCAGTCTCTTACAGCAGCCAACAGTCTTGCAAGTCTTCGTGGTGAGCAACTAAGGGATGGGAGATGCCAGCCTGACCTGGGGATCTGCTCAGGTGCATACAAGCAGGGTGGTAAATCTGAGTAGGTTCAAAGCCTGACACCTCTCCTAATCACAACAAATTAATAAGTCCCAGTTGGGCTATTTCATATGCACAGGATTTCCAAATGTGCCTGAGAGTAACTTTGGTCCCTGATGGCTTGGGGTTTTTTTTTCCCTTTTTTTTCTTTTGTACAGTTACAGATGCTTGTAAGTATATTGTACACGATTGTTTAGAAAAACTAAATTAGCTGGAGGTTGATCTATTGAATACATTCCAATGAAGCATTATCTAGTATAGATAAGAAATCTGATCATTATTTAATAAGTTATTAAATTACTATGTCTATACACTACATATTTTTACATTATTACCACTAACAAGGACACTCACACAGTTATTCTTGTAAATCCCCCCTGCCTGACCTAAGCTCATTTTGATGGACTTGAAAAAAAAACAAGTCAGGGCAGAATAACTGTAAAGAATGGGTAAAATCAAAAAATCACCTAATTTTTTTGCGTGGGAGTACCAACAGAGATGGAAACAGTTGGTTAGGGCTTTTTTTTCCTGTTATGTCAAGTATGCAAAATCCAAGTAGGCATAAATCCCAGGGGAATGAGACAGTCAATGTTCCACCCATACAAGCAATCATACCTTCATATGTCCAGAGAGTGCATAACTTACCAAAAATTGTTTTGAGAGTTGTCTAGCAGTTTCTAATATTTACTGGATTTATGCTTACAAGTCTTTTAAAGGATTTCTCCAGAGTTTAGCTGTTTGGGCTTCTATAAGATAAAAAGCACAGTGGCTAATAAATTTTAAAATCCTCAAGAAAGTCTTTGAATAACTTTCCTATGCATAAAATGTTGCATCTTGTGATTTTAAAAACCTGATCCATGAGAGCTAGAAACTTCTGTCTTTAAGGGCAGACACTTACCCTCTGTGACCTGAAGAGGTCTTTATTCCAACCAAGCCTCCAGAGAATGTGCCACCTTAAATCCATTTTTCATTCAATATTTTATTATTATTATTTATTATCTCTGATTCTAGGCTCTAGGTAAGTGTGCTTCTGTGACAGAAATTTCTTGTTTACAGGGTGAAGAGGGAAGGAAATGCTTCTGCAGACATTAGTTTGGATTTATTGCTGGGGGAGTTTTGTATTCTGTTTAAAAGAAAAACTAGCATTGCTGGAGGCCCTGGGTTTTGACAGCTGCCTTAATGAGAAAAAGTAAAGTTACTTTACAAATCATGGTTGAAAACAGGTTAGAAAATAAAAAAAACATTATACTGTGAAAATCAACATAGTATTTAATATTGGTTTTCCCACAGCCAAGGACATGCTACCTTCCAGAAGCACAATCATGACTCCCAGTCAAACCCCATGAAGTTGTGAGGTGCAGGGTAGAGCTGATGAAGAAATTCTGCTGATTGAGAAGCAGACCAGCAGATAAAAGAAAAATCAATGCCTGAGCATCAGTACAGTGTAATAAAAGCAATATCTCATTTTGACACCTTGACTGAGGGGATTTTTTGGACAAAGACTGCCATTATTTTTCCACTTTCACCTAAGTTTAACCCCTGATGCTATGTTATTCTTTTCTGTGACTCCTGCCTCAGCTCCAATTGCAGCCATAAAGCTTGTTTCTGTTTTTCATAATGGCTGGTTCTGTTTTGTTTTCTGCCAAGACTTTTCTCTCCCTCAGAATAAGTTAAACATGCACTAGGAGGAGATCAGAGACAAGACCTTGTGACTGTGATACTCAGATACAGGTATTTGGGCTCCAGGGATTTTAGTCCGTCCAAAGGTGCAGACTGCTTAGTCCTTCTCACTAAATATTTCATCATTAGACACTTCATAGGTGGCCATTTGTTGTTGCTTATAACTTCTAGCTGACCTTGTAACAGGTTCTCTGCATTCAATGTTTAAAGACAAAGCCCTGGAGCCAAAGACACTCCTGAGTTTTTTCATTGAGCCGAACCATGGATAGAGATTTAATCTGATGCCAATTCCCCACATTCATTAAGATCAGTTATTCCACAGAAAAACCCAAATATTCCAAGGGAATTGGTGTCAGATAAACTGCTTCTCCACTGCCCAGATAACCAACAAAGAAAAACACTACTTCAAAACACTCTTTAAATAGATGACTTGGCTTTCAGCTTTGTAGGCGTGTTAAGAGATTTCAATTGCTACTTGTGAAAAAGCCTGGTGACGTCTCACTGTTGGGAAATTTAATTTTAGCACAAACAAGAAGTCAAGGAGGGAGAAAGGAAGGTAATAACGCCCACCTAGTACTTGAACCTGCACAAAAAATTTACATTGGAAACATCAATCCTACTAAATTTCAGTAAAAACATATCAAGAAGTGTCTTTCATCCATAATGTTATTTCTTTTCCTTATTGTTTCTTTAAGAAATAGGATTGGTGGGATTATTTTTCATATTTATTCTGATGTTTACAACCTACCTAATTTAGGAATTTTGGAATAAAGGGACTTTCAGTATGAGCATATATACTTATACTGTTTCCTGTTGATTTTGAGAACTCTACTTGACATCAGAACAGATATTTTTTAATTCATTCTAAAGCCAGAGTAAAATGTGCAACAGTTAAATGTGCAAAATTCCTAACTACTCAGAGAAACAGCACACCATAACTACCCTATAAGAACTCCAGTAGCTTGAGCAGCATACAGATCACATGGCAGTCCTCTGCACACAGGCAAATGTCATTTAAGAAAGACACACATTTATGCCAATTTCTACATATTAACTTTAAAAAGATTTTTCATCTATTGTTCTGAGTTTTCCACAAAGGTACACGGGTTATTAATGTTAGCAAGACTGTCAACTGAATGTCCACTGTAACTGTGAGCTACAGCAACAGCCCTGTGAATATCCTGTGCCCATCTTAATCACTCTCCTTCAATTAATCATTCAGTCATTTCTCTGACTGACACAGCTGATGGAGCCTTGGATGGGAAGATGCAGGTAAACACCTCCTACTTGCACCAGATTTGAGCTGCAGTAGAGAGCACCTATTTCTCACCACCCAGCAGGAGACATGAGGCAATATTTAATATTAAGTATTATATTATAA
>WBNO01006894.1:151160-164803 GCA_013400575.1 Peucedramus taeniatus | reverse complement strand
TAAATTTTTATCACCCTTTGAAGATGGCATGCTATCCCTCCTGGGAATATGCCAAGTGGTTCCTGCCAGCACTCTCTGAAAATAAGGATCACGTCATGAGAGTCTGAAGCATCACTGATATCCCCCCCAATACACAGAAATTATACTTTATTGCATGCATTCTGACAGATTAGTGATCCACTACCACTGGCTGGTAAATATTATTAACCTTATTCTACAGCTGAGGACATTGGGACACACAGGTTAAGAAATGATTGATGTTTCATGCATAGAGCCAGATCCCTGTATGAATCCAGATCTGCATGTACTTAACCTGGGGCATGACTTTCCTCTTCAGATCATTTCTTTCCCTCCTCCTTGCTTCTTGTGTCTAATCGTGGAATCAAGAGAATCCCAGAATAGTGTGGGTTGAAAGGGAACTTAAAGATCATCTCATTCCACCCACTTGTCATGGGCAGGGACACCTTCCACCTAGACCAGGCTGCTCAGAACCCCATCCAGCCTGGCCTTGGACACCCCCAGGAATTACCTCAGTTTTGTTGTAAACTCTCTTTATGGGGCATCCACAGCTTCCCTTGGCAGCTTTAAGCGTAGTGCCCCAATAACACTACAACTTGGTTATCAATACTTGAAGTGTTTACAGAACTTCCCCAAGCACAGAAACATGACTTGAGGTCCTCCAGAAAATTGGTATTGTGAATGCAGTACCTCAAAGTAAAGCATCACAGTTTTGTGAGAAGCAACCCACCAATAGGGAGCATGAGAACAGAACCAGATATTTTATCTACACAGAAGTGACCATGAAGCAAGTCGGGTAAGAATTCACATTTTAGGCACTCTCAAGCAGAAAGGGGAGTATTTGCCTTTTGTAAACCTCAGCAAACAAAAATTTCCAGAAATTAAATATTTATTATCTCCAGTACATGAAATATTAAGTAAGAATTCCAGCAAAACAAATGAGCTGTGTTTCAGTATCATCAAAAAGCATTGCTAAGTTATTTTTGAAAGAAAAAAAAGAAAGAAGAATTTTACATTGAGAAAGGAAATTTTCATTACTAATAATTCACATAAAGTGGAAACAAAAAGAACTCACTACTTGCTGTTTGTCAAAAATAGTTTAGTGATTGAAAATAAAAATAAAGGCAGACTTGAGGAAAGTTCATCAAAGATCAAGAAAGACAAGGAGCAAGGTTATCTTTGAAACAATATGCATGACCCTTCAGTTCATCATTTATATTATCTACTTATCTGCACACCTTTTCTAAACACCTGTATGGCCTGAGAATACAAAATACAGCTGTGGAAATGGAAGAGAGTATGGAAGGCTGGACAGATGGAAGTAATTAAAATAATTCAATAACTATTTTGTATATATGTATTTTATTTTAAATAATGCATGCAATTCCTCACAGCCTTCCCAAGACGTTTACTGTTTAATGTACATTCTAAAGTGTCTTTTTTTTCTACTAAGCTTCCTTTTGTTAGCTAAGAAAAAATTTTACCTATATATATGTACATACACACATACACAGAGACACACACATATGACAAAGCCCAGTGCCAGGCATTTACAACGTTTCGCAAAATGGAGCAAAACCGAAGGAAAGACAGGCTTTGAAATCTCGGCATCTGAGATGTAGACAGTAACATAAGCTTAGAAGAAGGGTTTTAGAGTAGCAACACACTTAAAATTGCATGGTGCAAGTTTCCCCAACAACAGCCTGAAAGCAGGTGTGCCAATTAGGCTCCTCACAGATTGTGCAGCAGAGACACAGGCCTCTTCAGTGGAAGTGTCTTGGAGCATATCCAGTACTGATCCATGACTATGGATATGACTGTGTCAAAACTCAGGCTGCTATGGCTTCACACTCAGAAGTCACCTTGCTGTACAGATGGCCTGAGAGATGGAGCATGGAAGAAGAGAGCTAAAATGCTGGTGGCAGGAGTCATGCACTGAACGGGACCAACTGCACGAAGCAATGTATGACATCCTGCTGTGGCAGAGAAGACTTGCTTTGCTGCCCTGGGCCAGCCACTTATTCCCAGTCAGGAAGCTCATTTAGGGTAGTGTTCAGTTTGGTATGCTCCTTTTACAGGGCAATCAAAACCATCCTCATGATTAACACCTGGCAGTGGGGGTAGCGCTGCTCTGACATGGCACAAGTTCTTGGCATCCATGGTCTCAGTCCAGTTTCCACCAGACAAAGATTTTTCTCTGACAGTAAAAAATCAAACTTAAGCAAGGGGCAAGCAGTTATGGTCAGAAATTATCAAGGACTGAATAACGATCAGCTTAGAATGGAATTAAAATTACAAGATGCATGAACATATTCTTAAGACAAGATATCTTTGGCCTCCTCCATTTTTCCTATAGAGCAGAGAGGATCCTCTTATGTCAGACACAGAAAAGTATGGGACAGCAACAGCAAAAATCTGCCTTCATCCTTATAGTCTATTAAGGTAAAAGTCTTGAGAAGAATAATGTACTTACTGTGTGGGCAGCATAAGTTTCAAGTGTTCTTAATTATTCATTTCTTTGCTGCTAAGTGCTTTGATTTAAAAATGATGTGATGTGTACATGCAGTGTTGATACTCAGATAACTTAATTGTTTTGGTAATATAACAAGGCATATGATGTAATGTCAATAGACTGCACCTTGTGTGCATTACAAGCTTTTCCATGTGGATGCTTATCCTCTAGTGACAAAGCTAATGATTCCTAATACGTGCACAGGGTAAGAAAGAGACTGCTGTGATAGACACTTAATAAATGGTTAAACAGATTGGTGGGAGAGCCAAGAAAAAGCCTCAAAATCTTGGCTTGGAACTGGTTTTGGGATGATATAAGCAGATGCAACAGATTTGAATATGAAGAAAAGGAAAAGCCTGAGGGAGAAAGATACGGAACTACCGCAGATATTTGTTCATAATTACAAACTATCATCTTCCCTCCCAAAAATATGCTCCAAGCAATACCAAATTTACAGTGTATTCCAAGGAGTAATTCAGGCTCAAAAATATTTACTATAGGGCACAATGAATTTTCTTCTCCAGGTGTTTCAATAAAGAAGTACAAAGTATCTAATTAAATGTAAGCATCCAAGTGGGTATTCATGCCTTCTAACTGATGTTATCTAAATTACTGCCTAGGAAAAACTCTCTGTTGACTATACAGAAAATCTACATTTCTAATCATATCTCTAATCATATCACCTAAACAGGAATAAGTAGATGGCGTTTTGTTGTTTTGTTTTGTTGTTTGTTTTTTTTTGGTTTTTTTTTTTGTTTGTGTTTTTTTTTTTTTTTTTTTTTTTCACATCCATTTGTGCTAAAGCAAAAAAGAACTGGAAATACACAATAAAGGGAAATAAAATCTAGGCAATTACTATCATTATGGCTCTGCCAGTTGGGAGCAGCAGCATTTATTGGTCAGGCCTTCTTGAAGGAAGGGGGTTTAGATGGGATAGGTATCAACAGGTCACTGTTCAGAGCAAAGAGGAAATGCTCACCTTTATGTAATAATTGTGTGCTATGTAGTCTTATTAAACACATATAGTCTACTATTTTCTGTGAGGGCAGTGAGGCACTGGCACAGGTTGCCCAGAGAATTTATGGATGCTCCCTCCCTGGAAGTGTTCAAGGCCAGCTTGGATGGAGCTCTGGGCAATGTGGTGTAATGGAAAATGTCCCCACCCTTGGCAGGAGGTTGAAACAAGATGATCTTTACTTCCCTCCAATACAAACCACTCAGTCATTCTATGATCCAATGCAAGAACATTCATATGAGTCATCCTAGATCTGTTGTAAAGTGTATCTTTCTGGACAGCTTGTGGGGTTTTTCTTGGTTTAGGTATTGTTATTGTTGGTTATTGTTGGTTTAGTCTATTTTTTGGATTTTTTTTTGTGTGTTTGAGATTTTGAAGATATTCATATTACTGACAGGTAGCAAAAAAGAGCAGGAAATCACCTCCTGTAATTGAGATAGGAAGATCAATTAGAGCAACCAACTTTCTTATCTATCTCTATGAATATTTGTCCCATTGAAATTAGTTAGTATTTTGGCAGTGATTTCAGCAGAATCAGGATTTTATTGAACAATTTTAGTAGGTATGAGGTATGAATGTGTCAACAAATTGAGAAGAGGATGGAGAACAGATTGTAAATGTAACATCTCTAATTAAACCTATAATGAAATATAAGCAAATCACTACCATCACTACTGTGATTCACTTTTTGTTTTTAGAAGCACATGTACTAACACCTTTCTTACCCCCAGTCAGCCTCTACTTAAAATTCAGATTTACATTCTACTTGCCCAAAGGTATTGCCCAGTTTGAAGGATTTCTGACACAGAAAACAGATGTGACAAATAAAAGCAAACTCATCATTGTGATATCAGACACCAGTACAAAATAAAGTATTGGATTATCAGGATGAACTAAGAGATCATTCACCTTTTTCCAATTGATTATCTTTAAGATTTTATCTAAGTTGTGTCAAAAATAGTTATACTGTTGCAACAGTACTGCATAATTACAAGTATAATCATGCTTTTGAGTGAAAATTAGCCCCTGAACCCCTTGTAGTGTAGAAGTTTAAGCACTTTGGTTACTTCCTACATAGATCTGACCCAGAATCTTAGTTTCATAATGCCAGACCAATTTCTAATTGATTTTATATCACCATTGGTTATTACACTATGTAAGACTTCATCCAATTGAGTTATAGAGGAGGGGAGGGGAAAAAATCTATCACAAAGATACAGAAGCATCCATCAAAGGATGCATTTAGGGCAAATGGACAATGCTTTTTTTTTTTTTTTTTTAAGTTGTAATTGTATTCAAGGGAATGACATTTAGCAGCCATCCACTGTAGGTTATTGAAATATTCTGTGACCTTGGCTCCACTTCCAAATGGAAAGCAAAACCACAAATAAAACTGCAGGGAATACAGAAATCAAATTTTGGTCTCGATTACATTGTTTTGAAAATGTTCAATAGTATGCTAATGATCTTAATTAGTCTCAGAGATACCAATTTTGGAATCAGTGCTTAGCCAAAAACCACATGTTGAATAAGCCCACAATCTGTAAATGGACAGAGTTCAAATACATAAGTGAATCTGTACATATTTACTAGAGTAGTCCAATTATTTTGCTGAGAGCAGGGGTTTTTTGCCCAAATAGTTGTACCAGTAGTCTTGTATAAGCCAAACACACCCACACAGAGCACACAATAAGTTAGTTCATTACTTTGCAATATTAAGTCACGGTGATACAGCTGCAGTCACACTGGATGGGCATTTTCCACCCTGCTATATCCTGGCAATTAAAGCAGTAAGCATGTGTTTAGCAGTAATGCTCTTTTTTATTCATGTCACTACTTCTTGGAAAGCAAAATCAGAGTAATTTTTTTTTTTAATTTTATTTCAGAAGAGACAGGAAAGTGTAGAAGTGGAAGGCCATCCCCCTCGAGTGCCAGTGTCTTTAGGAGTTTATTACAGCTTGAGTCTGTTCACTGAATATAGCTGTTAAGTAAAGGAGTAGAAAGAGAGGAGAGGGAGAACAGAAGCTCTTTGCCTGACAGCAGTTGTTAGAGCAGCACTTCTGATTATTGTAATGGGTTCACTTGCCAAATGCCTTTCATACCAAAAGCAAGGCTGTTAAACGTGAGGTTGAGACAGTGGATGGTTTTTTCTCCCAATGAAAAAGTACTCTGTACATAACTCCCCACCAATGAGCATTAAAAGCATTCTGATGCTTGAGGGAGTCTTATTTCCAGGGGGACATCACCTGTCTTTTGTGGCTTCTGAACACTGTTCATAACAATGAATCAGTACATAGGAGTCCTTTTAGACTTTACTAATAACTAAGGTTTAGTTTCATCTTTTTTGATCAGTAACATTCATAAATAAGGTCTATTTCTCACTTCCCACTCCCTGGAAACAATTAGAGTGACTGAACTGAAAGCCTTTGCTCATCTTTTCAGCTCTTCAGCAACAAAATTCGTTTTAGAAAAAAATCAAAGACCAGTGCTGGCTTTTTATCAGCCGGAAACCTGCCCCCAAAACTACACAGTTACTCCATGAATATTTGGATACTTTAAAATGAACAAACAACCAAAAACCCCACACTTCAAACCCTTCCTCTGCTGACTGAGAGGCAAAAAAAAAAACTTTGAGCAGCAAAGAAGAAAGCAAGCCTTTGGTTCCTTTGAAGGAAACACCTCTCCCATGCCTTTGTCAGGGCTGCTACAGGTTGAGTGACAGAGCACAGGGCTGGAGCAAATGCCAGTGGGAGGGAGAGAACTCCAGAGCTTCCTCCAGCCTGGGAGGTCTGGGGCTGGGAAAACACATTGCAAGGAACATATGGATTGGTGGGGAAAATCATCACTGAAAAGAATGATGACTGCTCCCACGAAAAGTGCAGTTGAGGTAAATACTACACCCTTCCTGTCATGAAACTGGAGTGGTTTTAGACATCCCAGTAGCACTGAAAACATGAAGATGTATAAAGAATAAGGAAGGAATTCATGCTCTTGCTGATGCAAAGCATCACCACCAAGCAGCATTCAATGAAGGCAATTACTCCTTGGGTATGTTTGAAACATATTGGAACAGAATTAGGAAAAAATAAATCACCTCAGTGACTGGGATTCTGACACATAATTTTAATACCAAACAACAATTAAAAATCTGCTTTTCAACTATTTATTCTATAAGGGGCATTTTGAAACCTCAGCAATGTTGCTAGGACCAAATTCACACACACAAGAATGCAAAGACAACCAGAAGACTCAGTAAGGGGAGTCAAAATGGACCTTTTTTTTCTTTTTTTAAAATTTTGTTTCAGACTATTATTGTTACTATTATTACTGCCTACACTTCCAGATAGGTCAAACTGTGTTTCCAGGACCTGTAGTGTTCTTTGGCTTTTGTGTTAGGCTGGGAAGATTGACTTTCATCTTTTGGTGCAAAGCAAGTCATGTACCTAGATGCTGGCTAGTTTCAATCCCAAAAAAGAAAAAGTTTTGTGTACCCCACTGATTTTTTTTTTTATTAATAATATTTTTGTTTACAATGTATGAAGGAAATGATTCCAATTGCATTTTAGGGCACATATGAGTATAGTGAGCATACAGATGAGTACCTCCACAGTGCTTGAACTTTATGGGAAAATAAAAATTATAATTATTGCTCCCAGCTTACCTAACTTATAAAAATACCAATTTATGACAATTTAATAGGCATTTCTGCTGGCTTTTAAACCATCAAAACACCTGCAATTCACTTGAGCCCTTACAGACCTGCAATTGTCTTTGCTGACACATTATGAACAGTTTTAAGTATGATATTCCATCACAGATGCCTCAAGCCTCCAGTCTGCTTGCAGAATTTAAAAGAATTAGAAATAGGAATTTTAAAGGACAATTAAGAGGAGGAAGAGAACTCTGTGTGGAAATCACTCCCAAAATCGAAATGAGATTTTTCAATTATTTTTCTAAAGCACTTTTAGGCAAGGCAACAAAGAGAATGAGCTAGTATAGTCAAAGAAACCTCAATTCCTTTTGCTACTGCTCTGTAATGGATGTACTAAAAAAATCATTAATATATGTCTGAGAGATGAGGAGTTGGAAATATAGCACCACAGTTATTGGCTGTCCTTTATTACCAAGTCAATGTATTGCTCCAGGTTTTCTTACCATACGTATTGAAAAAAAAAGAAAAAAGAAAAGCTGCAAAAAGGATTAATTCTGAAAATAGCATACAAAAGTAGAAAAAGAAATCAATAGCTACAGGAATCTAGGGAATAGATTAAAAAAAATCACAAGGGCTGGAATGGTTACTTATGAATGACAGATGAAAAGCAAAAATCAATAGAAAACTCTGAAGAAGGTATCACAGGAATAAATGAATATATTCTCCAGAAAAATGAATGGTTTGTCTATGGCAGACAAAACCAATGGAACCAGTCATCACGAAATGGAAAAATGCCATCACATCCCACAACACTTTGTAATGACCTTGATAGGAAGAAACTGGCTGCTGAGAAGTTACATCTCACTTAGGCAGGAGTTTGTGAAGATTTGAAGGCCTTTGCTTCATCCTTGTCATGGCTTATCACCAGTCAGCAACCAAGTCCCACGGAGCTGCCAGCTACATCAACTACACCTTGCTACCTACAAACTCTTTGTAAGTTTAAAGACAGTGGTAAATACTATAATTCTCATATTTATTAACTGCCTTTTTACTGCTTGAAGTGCATCATTGAAAATAGCACGTTGAGACAAAAGTAGGCAGAAAGCTACTGAGTCACACTTTCTGATTTGGAAATGACAATTCAACATTGTTCTTATTCTGCAACTCCCCAGAAAGTTTTATGAACATGTCTTCTTTGAATTCCAAAGGCAATTTCTACTGCGAAGTGTAAATGTACTGGTTAGGCAGCTTAACTGGCTTAAGGAGGAAGCCAGTTCACTTGCTCAGCTTAGATTTGACTCAGCAATGCACCTTTCCTTCCACAGCTCAGGAAAAAGATCCCTAAGAACAAGTGATCACTAGTTTTTGAAGGGTTTTCCTATCATTTTGTTCCTGCTTCTGGTTACATTTGTGTTTTATAGGACATACAGCTAATATGGAAGAGAAGATGCCCTGGGTTGGTAGTAAAGTTTAAACAGACTCATCTAATGGGATTTAATGTAATAGTTTTTGTTTAGTTTCTTAAGCCCCTTTTATATATTCTTGTTAGTTCATGTTAAAAGAAGACAAGCATGTGTATAGCAACACATTTTCAGAAAGTCTCCCTTTGCAGCACACTAAAAGACCTTAAAATGTGTATAAAAATCACTTCAGTGGCTTTGGTTTTGGTGCTGTGGTGTCTTGACTCTTGCCTTGATGTTAAGAAACTAAGGCAGCATGTTCTTCTTGCCTTAAGCTGGCCTTGTGTCAGGACAGTGGTCACTGGACTGCCAGACAGGCCACCTAAAAAAGGATGTCCTGAGCTATATTTTGTCTCCTAGAACCTGTACTTTGTCTCAGTATTAGGATATATAAACTAGACAGACAGAAATGTAAACAACTAACTGGGTATTCCCCAGGTACTGATGTTGCATCTAGAAACTAGTCTGGAACTAATTGCTCTCTGGCCATCCTCACCTGGGAGAAGCCTTTCAGGGACTGTTAGAATTCACTGTAATTTTGAGCAATTTAAATTAGACTGGGAAGGGAAGCCTCCAAAAGGATAAATGAGAACACAGGCACCTTGAAAAGTACCTCAGGATCACATACTCGGTGATATCTGTAATTCCTGAAATTTTAAACGGCTTTTTGAAAATGCCAGTGTGGCTGATGCATGCTTTACATGCATGATCTTTGTATTTTCCTCTTTCTGAACCCTCCCTTGCTTTGCTGACCTCCTTTTTCTTGCATTTGGCTGTTTTATTCTTGGAAAGAGCAGAATTGGAAGTTCACATTTTTGCTCTGGGGAATGGGAAGAACTCAACATTTTGTGAAAAATGAAGCAGAAAATTTTTGTTCATCCTCTGCTCTTCCTTGGTGCTCATGTGCTAACCTTACCCTGCAGCCACTTAGGTTTAAACCAGTTGGTGCCTCACAAATCACTCTGTATATTTTTGAGAGTGTTGAGCTTATTCCATTCTCCCATTAAGAAATGGTTCTGGACAAGCAAGGAGAGGAACCACAGGAACTTCAGACTTTACTCTTGCTTCTTGTGAGAGTATACTTACAAAAGATTGAAGTCAGATGAATCTTTATGGAAACTCTATGAAAATACCTACAGATTTTCAGTCTGTCAGGGAAAAATGCAAATGCTATTTCCTTAATTCTTTAATCCATTCTTTATGCTGCTCTCATAGGTTTTGTTTTTTTTTTTCATCTTTTAACATTGGTTCATACCTAAATAATCTATCTATAGCTACCATTCAGCTATACTGTATAAGCCTACAATATTTCCTCTCCTTGTTTCAAAAAGAATTCTGTAGCACTGCCTCAGGCAATCTAACCTTCCCTTTCACATCACAGTGTTTGAGAAAGCATTTTTCTCTCCTTTTCCCAACAACTTCTCAGCTGTACCCTTGACATATTTTAATCAGGGTTTCTCTCTGACCAAAGGACAGACACCTCTCTCTTCCAATTAGTTAATGGTTTCCTACTTTCTGCTGCTGCTGTTGTTGTTTCCATCTCACTCACTGTCCTCCTTGACCTCACAGCAGCTGGAACTCTGAAATTAGATTAGACAGGTTCATGCAACTCTCTCAGCTGCACAGAAACTGCTGGAGTAGTTTTGCTATTTGTGTCTAAAAATTTGACTGAATTAGTATTTTTTTAATAAATTGCAGCAATGGCAGGTGTGTATTGATGGGCATGACTATTTCAAATGAATGTAGAAAAAAGCAGAAGGCAGGTGCACTTCCTTTTGTAGCACAAACACATATAAGACAAATAAGCCTTCCCAAAGACTGTATTTAATGCAGTGTACATTCTACACTGCCCTAGACACAGCCTTACAAAAGGAAAACTACTAATGATATTATATTCCAGTGATAAGGAATGGTTTATTATTAAAAATTCTTTACTGATGTTATGACTGGTAAGGAACTAATCTTTCAATTTTAAGTATGCTGTAGTTGTAATGCAAGGCTCGTGGTAATAGTAGAATCAAAGTGTAATGAAAAAAGATTTTAGATAGACAGACAAACCTCTATTTTTCTAATTCCTGCCTCTTGTGAAGCAACATTAGCTCAAGTTGACTCAAGTATGCTCTCTAATTCTCAGTGCTTATATTTTACAAAAAATTTAAAGAGGTATAGGCTTTAGCAGCAAGTACTCACAGAGTCCTTTCCTGCAGGTCATTTGCCCTGTTTTGAAAAAGGGTATTGAAGGCCATGCAAAGAAACATCACCTGAAAACTACAGATAGCAAGAGAAACAGAAGATAAAGCCATTGGTTGAAAATGTGATTGAATGTGGTGGAACAAATTAATTTCTGTTCAGCAAGAACTTGTCACTACCCAGAATGGGCACGGCAGTCCATACTGCACACCATGGAATTGTAGAATGCTTTGGGTTGAAGGGGACCTTAAAGAGCATTTAGTTCCAAATCCCTGCCATGGGCAGGGACACCTTCCACTAAAACAGGTTGTTCAGAGCCCAGTCAAACCTGACCCTGAACACTTCCAAGGATGGGTCATCCACAACTTCTCTGGGCAGCTTGTTCAGTGCCTCACCACCCTCTTATGCACATTAATCATTGATCTATTAATTTTAAAAAAGGAAAAAAGAATCAAGCTAGCAGAGGAAGAGGTAGCCATCATTTCTATTATTGCATCTATTTTTTTACTACATGCTGGGAAGAAGGAACCTGTTGCTATTCTTTATAGAGGAAACATGATGGTGTGCTAAAGCTGGTCATCCTTTTCTTAAGGAGCAGTTTTACTGCTTAAGTTTTACACTTCTAGCAACAGTTCCTTTTTCACCTTGATGCCTTTTTGCTGTAAAAGTAGGGCAGGATCAAAGAGAGATGTTTGTTAAACAACTTCCCTAGCACCTTCATAATCAGTTTCAGTTCCTCTGACTGTGACATTTCAGTTTCATATATACAAAGGGTCAAATACAGGCTGCCCGAGCTCATTCAAAACACTCGGGAAACATCCCTCAATCCACACCTCCTCTCATTTCCCTTACATTTTGCCAAACAATGAGGAGCCCACGCCTTAAATCAGGCAACTGAGCTCTGCAGGGTGCATATGGTTGAATATAGGAAAAGTAGGTCAGATGTTTCAATTCAAAGAGCCTAACTGGTATGCTAATTAATCTTTCCGAATCCTCATGAAGAATTAGAGACTTTATTTCTATGATGTCATTACTTTCATTACTACAGTAGTGTAGAATAATTTCCATTATTTTACCAATGCAACATGATGCTCTGTAAATGTTAAGGATTTCATCAGTAAAGCAGTCCTGACAGATATCTGTTACTATGCAAGGAAGTGAATTTCAAAGCTGTCGAGTTACAGTGAAAGTTAAGGGAAAAAAAACCAGAAAACCCAAACCAGACAAATGGAAAAAAAAAGGCAACCAAGCAATAATAACAGAAGCTATCATAGAACATAGAATTCCTGATAGCTAATCTGTCCTTCAAGAAACAGCAACTGATCTGGATAAAAATGGAGAAAACAAAAGAAGGACTCTCTCCCATTGTCAGTCAGAGCATGAAAAACATGAAAGATATTCATCGAAAAGGCAAAATTCAGAAGTTTATATCTGCATAAGCAAAGAGGTACAGAATTGATCCTGCTAATTGTTATAATCATCCATTGCATGGATGGAAATCTGTCCACTCTGTGGGCTGCAGGACCAAACCAGTAATGTCAGGTCAGGGCTACCATGCAAATCAAATGTTACTTGATAGAGTCTGTAAATATTAATGTTATTTCATCACAAAAATGAATAATTGGATACACAAAGAGACCTCAACTCTATACCAAGATTCAACTTCATTAAAAATAACTGCAAGGACTTAACTTTGAGAGTTTGTATAGACAACCCTCTTTTACTCAGAAATATCTATGGTTAGTAAATATAACATCATTTGGCTTTATATTGCTCTCCTGAGGTACATGATTATGGCTGCAACAGAAAGTCAGTATTCCATTTGCTACAAATGTATTACTGCTCGTTTAGGACCCTCCCTCCACTGCCACCTTACTGGTAATATGATGTATTTCACATCAGCATTTTGCTGAGTTCAGTGCACTTCCTTTAAGTGTTTTGCACTTTCTTTTCAATTCTCTCTTTGCAGTGCATCAAACTTTGTTTATTATATTTCAAATACTGGGGCAGATAAATAGTGTCTGCCATGATATAGTTTCAATTGAGGATTGAAAGGGCCTGCTTAAAATTCCCTTTGAATAAATAGTTGTTTATAAAGAAGAAAGCTTTTTGGCAAGCCATTAATTATCACACAATTATTTGTACTAGACAGTCATAAGAAGTGGATGTAGCACACACATTTTGTAATCCAATAGCAAAAAAGATACTGACCATCTTTCCCAGTGAAGAGATTGTTGCACAATCCTAAATAAATAACCTACATCTCCTATAAAACTAATTTTAAGCACATTTTTCTGGACAGACACACTACTGCAAGTTTAGCAGTTTCCTTTAAAACAAAGAACCTCTACCCTTAGAGGCAGGCTAAGCCATACTTTTTAACAGTTTGCGCCTGTTTGAATGACCAGGTCCCAGGAGAAATTGTGTGGGCTCTGCTGCTCCATTTGGATCCCTACAAATCTATGGGGTCTGATGGGGTTCCAAGACCCCTCAAAGAGCTGGCTAAGCAAAACCTCTGTCAATGACTTTTTAGTGGTCTTGAAAACCAGAGGTCCAAGCTGACTAGAAGCTGATGAAAATTGTCCTGATTTTCAAAAAGAGGGACTAAGGAAACTACAGGTTGTCAGTCTCACTTCAGTGCTGTAGTGGTGTGTTTTGTTTAATTTTGCCTGACTCTCTTTTGCTGTTATATTTTGAGAGGGTTGTAAAGTTATACAAGTGGAGATAATGGTTTGCCCCATGTTACCCCTGTCCCTTCCCCTTATAGTGGTTTTTGTCCACGTTTTCCCGCCACTC
>WBNO01006894.1:135714-151073 GCA_013400575.1 Peucedramus taeniatus | reverse complement strand
GTCTTGTCCCTTCAAGGAGATTAAAGCTCTTTGGAATACCTTGACGGAGTGCCCGGCTCCTGGCTTTCTTTATCTCGGGGCTCTGGTGGCTTTTCTCTGCAGCTGAACCCACGCAGCTGCCCTGACCCACACCGCAGCCTCAGGGGAGGTTTTGGGGCGGCCTCGTGTGGCTCCCGCCGCCACCAAGGGGCAGCCAGCCGGATTCCTGCCTCGGGGCGGCCGGGAGAGGCCGCACAGGGCCTGGTAAAGTTATGGAGGAGATTGTTCTGGGAGGCATTGAAAAACACCTGGAAGCCAGCACAGCTATCAGTTACAGCTGGCACAGCTTCATGAGGGAAAGTCCTGCTCATCAAACCTTCCTTTTGTGGCAAGGTAACCCACCCAGCTGACCAAGGGAAGACAGTGTGATCTTTCGGGATTTCAATAAAGTTTTGATCCTGTCTCTGCCAGGATCCTTCTAGATAAAATCCCATGGCTGGATAAACACATTATGGGATGGGTCAGTGACTGGCTCAGAGGTTGGGCACACAGGGTTACAGTGACTGGGGGACATCAAACTGGTGACCTGTCACTAGCGGGGCTCCATCCTCAGCCCTGTGCTCTTCAGCACCTTCGTAAACAATCTCTGCAGATAAATCCTAAAAATATTCAGAGACTATTGAAACTCTGTCCAGAAGCATCTTCAAGATGCTTTTCAATAAGTCGTCTTCAATATTTGACAATTAAAATTCTGTCTGATTCAACACTTGAGGTAGAAAACATCAGGAACTGGGCTTTGAACTTCTCTTATTCATACAGGACTCAATTAGGGATAAATATTGCTGACTTTCTCCTACACAAGGGAAATCAAAAACTCACCAAAGATACCCATTTTTGCTTTTTGCCCTGATTGTGTTTTTTTGCTGTACTTGGTTTGACTGAGATGGAGATAACTTTCTTCAGAGCAACCTGTATGTGGTGCTATGTTTTGGATTTGTGTCTAAAACAGTGCTGATAACACATCAATATTTGGATTATTGCTGAGCAGTGCTTCCACAGAGTCAAGCCTTTCCTTTTTTGTTGTTTGTTTTCCCTGTGGATAAGAAGATGGGTAAGAAGAGGAGTGAGGGGGACACAGCTGGGAGAGCTGACCCAAATTGGCTGAAGGGAGATTCTATGAACCAGAATATTATGGGAAAGAGAAATAAAGGGCTGGGTGGTTTGAGAGGATGGGGAGGGCAGGGAGAGTTAGCTTTCATGGTGGCTGGTGCTCAGAGATTTTTGGGCATCACTTTGCTGGCAGCTGGCAGCTCATGACTTCTTTTCCTCAGTTTTGTGGTTTGTTTGTTTCCCCTGCCCTTTCCCTCACCTATCAAACTTTCTCCATGTTGACATGTGATCCTTCTCATCACAAGGAGAGGGAGTGAGCAGCAGTGTGGGTGCTTGGAGGCCAGCTGGGGTCAACCCACAACACCTGCAAGGTTATTCCATGTATTTTGTCTTTTCCTGTATCCTTTCTTGCCCACCCAACAACCTGTTGCCCAGTCTTGATCAAGGTCCTCGCTTAGGGGCAGAACTGAAGGACACCATATGGAGAGCAGTTCCCTCCTCTCTTAAGCTGTCTCATACTACACAATTCAAATAAGTGAAATGTGCTACACACAACACCGAGCTTTTAATGAAGCTGAACATTTTGCAGCTGGCAATTTATGATGTAAACTGATCCTAGTGTCACCTTTTTAGTAAAGAGTTTTAAAACAAACAGAACTGTTTCCCTAAGAAGGGCAGTCACACATTGCTCAATTCACACAATTCTTCTTAAATAAACTGATATTTCTAGTGCAGAAATCCATACCTGAATCCTTCTTCCAGTGTCTGCCTGAAACACAATCCAAACAGTAATTGTACTGTAACTTTGATCTAGTTAATCTGGGTATTTGAAGCAACCTACCCATAGGAGGGCAGATTTAAGCTTTTGTATTAACTCACCTGGAACCTCAGGGGAGGTGCTCAGCCAGGCAAACCTGTATCTGTGCTCAGCACAGCCAGACAAACCCACCACAAAACAGCTGGGCTAAGGGAAATTTCAGTTTTAAAATCTCAGTACAGCCATGACCTATATTAGATGTGATGACACTGTATATGGACTTTCATGATATTTTATTCTACTTATTTACTCTGTTTGCAAAAATATTTTTTTTCCAGATCACAAGGCAAGAGAGATCATTTGTCCTATCCACTTGCCTGTGAAGTTTCATTAAAGTCCTGTAGGTATTATTCAGATATTTGGAGAAAGAATAGGATCATTGAAGATATTTCAGGCAAGACAGTCTGTAACCACTTATTGGCACAACATATTCTAAAAGGTCATTGATTATTACCAACCATGTCTATTAAAATCCAATTTTATGTGACATTTTAAGAAGTGTGTTGGGCAATAAAATGCTGGATGGAAAGTGTTTTTCCAAAGAATAGAATGTAGCCACAAGGGCAGATATACATTGCAGACCAGTAATATTGCAATAAACTAAAGTACACTATCAATCTGCTGAATTAAAGCAGGGGGGCTGATCCATTGTATTTGCTGAAATAGAGAGAGTTGTCACAGAAAAAGTACAATGTTACAAGGCTTGATAACTATAACCATGATGAATGCTAAAGGACAAGGCAGTTCTTGAGATGCCCATGACAAAGCTGATATCTAACTTATTTCAGATGGGCCTGAAAAACATTTTTACATTGCCCTTTTTTTCTTACAGTGGGCTCTGGCATTAATGGCCATTGCCATAAACACAGGCCCAAAAAAGAAGGCTGAAGTCTCTCAGGATTCTTCCCCCACCACCCATCCTGCAACAGAGCCTCAGATCTGGTGCTGCTGGCAGCTGGGCAATCTAATGTTCACACATATTAAAATAGTGAGAATTTTACAGGAATGGATTATTCAAACAGTCCTCCTGCAATTTTCAGAGATCCAGTACCTCTTTGGTATGCTTTTGTTTTCCTCCAGCTACACAAGGGAAATAATATTAACTCAGAGAAGCTTCTATTTACAAATCTGCTGGTTTTTAGGAGCAACAAAAACCAGGTGTGTATCATGTTGAACTCTCTGATGTGTATCAACTACATCTGAATTCTGGGTAAATTCTCTCTTCCTGTGAGTGAGGCACTGGTAGCATCTTTCTCCCTCATGGCTTCTCTGGTACTTAGTAAGGACTGAATTCACCCCACAGCCTTTCTTTCCCTCAGGGGGAGTTAATAGTGTCTGTCTGTTCTCAGTACCTGCTGTCAGAAAATACAAAAGTTACTGTCTCTAGGACCACAGTATCTGCATTAACAGAAGACTTAGATTTTTCAAAGGAATGACTGGATGGAAAAGCAGCCTGATATCATGTCCTATATCCTAAGAAACTCAGTTTTCCTACTACCTTCAGGAAAGAAACATTTTTGTTACATTATTGCTTATACCCGATTTGGGCAAGTTTTATCTCTTTGAAATTTAACTGTTAGAATGCTGGTAAGACTAAATAATAGTTATCCCACATTTTACTACTATAGAAACTGTAGGAATGAGAGAGTGAAAAAGCAAACAATTCCAGCAAATCACGTCTCACTAATGGCAACATAAATCTGCAGCTAGCCAGTGGACCTCAATGAATCTACTTTACATTTATGCTGCTGTAGCCAAGCATGAAATTCATCCCAGTGATTTATTCCATAGATATGAGAGATTTAAGTTGGACTCAGTTGTGCACTTAGAAAATGGTCCTTAGTTGAGAAAATCCTGGTAATTAGAGATAGAATTCATGTTTGAGGAGTGTTTCCAGAGAAAAAACTTTTAAATGTGTCAGGGATGGAACTACCACGAAGGGCCAGATGTATGCAGCCACCTATGACTTAAAGTGCACAAGTTTCAGATATGAAATGGTTCTTAGGGCTCACATTTAGGGAATAGATCTGTAAAGGTGATAGCTTCTCATCTTTTAACAAAGGCTTCAACTTCATGTTGTAATATTACTGTGTCTGTAATCAATTTCATACACCAAAACAAAAGTTCTATCTAAAAAACAGAGTTGAAGAAGGAAATGGAATAAATCCAAACCAAAAATCTGTTAGTCACCTTACTCTCTAATTTGGAGATGCAAACACTTAAAACAGTTTTATGTTAATTACACAGGCATTAGGGGCAAAAAGAAGATGTAGTCAGACTCTTCTCAGGAGTATCCAGTGACACAATAAGAAGCAATAAGCAGCACAAATTGCAACACAGGGTATTCCAGTCAAACATAAAGGGAATGCTCTAACTATGAATGTTTAAGATTCCTATTAAGTTGTTGCAAGTTACTCAGCTGCTCTTGATATAAAGCAGTCTTTTAACTTCAACAGAAGACCTTAAATTTTTCTGTACCTCGCAGTTCAACAGCTTGGGGGTTGTTGTTAAAATAGATCTGTCTTCAGGAAAAGAAGTCTTGCTCTACAGCTCTTATTCTGCTTCTGCAGAAAAACTGGAGGAACTCTCATTGTCTGCCATTGGTGGATCCCAGGATCAAGGTTATCTATAGTGAATCCTCTATTTCTTCTCCAAGAAATGTCTTTTAATTTATTGAATGTGGTTTATTATCTGACAAAAAACCCTGAATTAGTAAAAGTGTTGGACAGTGTCTACTCTGGCAAAAATTGAAAGAAATTTCCTGCCTCTTCCAAAACTAGCCTGATATAAAACTCATGTTAAAAAAAAAGTATTTTCACTGATTTCAATCACATCATTTGAGAAAGATACCATGTCAGAATCCATAAAAGAACTAAAAAAAATCAGGACAAGGTAAATTAGATGTTTTCCCCCTCAACTGACTACACTCTCTACCCTTTTCAGTAGTTGAACAATAGATGCTCTGTAACAAAGTTCAGAAGGAATTTACATACCCATCTGGATAAAATATAAAATTCATTAACACCTTATATTATAGATGAAAATTGCAAATTTAAAACCTTTCTTCTTGTGACAAACTGAAGTCTTTTTTTGTCAGTTGTGTGAATTGATGTTTCCCATCTTTTACTTCAAGTGTTTGGTGGGAAATGTACAATTTGCACTTCAAAGACTCAGTCCAGATTAGTCCTGTGCTTTTTGGCTGTAGGAAAGTCTTGCAATTGTATCATTAGAGTCAAGACATTTCCATATATTTAAGGTGACAGGCTTATATATATTTAATTCCATAGGAAGTATTAGACTGCATATTGTTCTGAGAAGCATTTCCATGTATTTGGATCTCTGATCAATTCATTTAATCATATAAATGATATGCTGGGTGCCCATTGCAGTACAAAGCTTCATGCATGTGTGAGATAATTTACCAAATAAGCCTAAAACATGAGACAAAATTACAACCAGCTCCATGGCCCAAAGCAATCCTCTCAAAACTATTCTTCCTGCCTTAGGCCATTATTTGATTGTACAATTAGCTTTTAAATCCACGTGGTACCAGGCTGAACCCTGACAACTTTACTCATTAACTATTCCTGACGGGGAATGTCCATCACAAAGATTTTGTGTGCAAGGTCATCAGGGCACCCATCACATCCTTCAAGCACCAGAAATTATTCCTTCTATGCATGTTTAGAGAATCAGCTCTGTAATAGCATGGAGGCTCTGAAATGTTCCTTCTTCCGATTTGTATTCTGCATGGAGAATATTTCTTCACAAAATGATTTGAGAGATCTATGTCCCATAAAGTGCTCTCCCAGCAAGTAGCTGAGATGGCCCCACTCTTGGTGCTGCATCCCTCCAGAGCCAGCAGCCAGGTGAGCCACACCCTGTGGCATTCTGCTGCTGGCACTAGAGCTCCAGTGCCTCCTGGCAGGACACACACATTGCTCCTACCAGCTATGGGCACGTGGAGCTGCTCATCCCCTGCTCACTGCTGTCTCCCCCTACATGGGAATATATCAAAACCATAGAACTCAAAACACTGCTGCCTTGGAAGTGGGCTGAATAGATTATTGAAAATTATGAAACTCTTGGGGGCACTATTTGCAATTATTCTGTGCCATTACAATTCATGGGAACTGTATCAAATCCAGTGGATAAAACTGCCAGGCACCCTGGGGGCAGTGGCCCTGGTGCCTCCCTAAGCAGCCACCTCCTCAGCAAGATCCAAGAGGCCAGGGGAGGTGGCTGAGGCCAGGGGAGGTGGCTGGGGTCAGCCACAGCCTGGCCATCCCCAGGCACTGCCCCAGGGAGGGCCATCCTGGATGGGATGGGGTTGGCTGCTGCTGGCAGCCTCCAAGGCACTCAAGGCCTGGACACCAATATTTCCTACAGGTGAAACCAGCTGATGTGTAGGGTTTTATCAGGCTTTTAAAGCTTTGTTTCTGCAGAGACAAGGATGAATTGCAGAGCTCTTCCCCCAGCTCAGCAGGGCTGGTTTGAGTCCAGCCCCTCTTTCAGGGTGGGAATGGCCACAGACCCGATCTTCCCATTACCAGTGCTGAGTAACTTCCTCCTGTAAAAACTGCAGCTGCACCAGCAGCCAACAGAACTAGCCCCAAGCTACTGTTTCCATTAGTTCCTCAGTACAAGGTAAAAAGAAGTTAAATCCATACTCTAGTGATGGTCAAGCATTTTTGGGTTTAAGTTTGTTTCAAGCTTTTCATCCATGTAAACCGTATGTCCATTCACAATAAAAGGCTGATCACAAAAACAGAGGAATCTTGTAAGGTAAAGATCTGAATTTGCCATCAACTCTAGCACAGCTCAGTCTAACCTGGAAATATAGCACTTGAAATTAAAAAAACAAACAAAACAAAACAAACAAACAAAACAAAACAAAACAAAAAAAACAAACAAACAAACAAAAAAACCACACCCAGATCTTTCTAAAATCTCTAGTACTAAAACTCTGCCAGCTGAAACTGATTGTTAAACTCAAATAAATGCTATGGAGAATTCCTCAATAGCAAAAAAAGCCTTTTTTTCACAAGGCATTTCATCCTCTATACTTTTGCATTGCTAAATAGCAAGTTCTTCACAAACCTCAGTGCATTCATAACATTTCTGGAAGGTAGAGGAATACCATTATTTTTTTAATTTACAGATGGAGAGCTGAGACAGAGGCATAATTTTTGGCTGCCAACAGGTGGACAAGGAAGGAACAGATTCTATACAGTTTTTTTCTGCAGGATTTGCTGCAGAACTGTTCTGGGGAGTAGCCAGAAGAAATGGCTCCTAGTTACTAGAAAACTCTTAGTGGCTTACAGTTTCTGAGGCCAAACTGTCCTAAGCCATCAGTATCAGTGAAAACTTGGCACCAGCAGCAGGATCAGAATATGTCCACTGCTGGTTTTTTCCTGGACTTTCTTAAATGAGCCTGAAATCTTTCATTCTTCCAGACAAATAGTACTTCACTCCATAATACATGAGAATTTTTTCCTCTACAGAACAAAATAATACAGAAAGATTATATAAACAAAATATTGCTGACTTTTCCACTGCCTTTTCCTGCAGCACTTTCTATGGAATCATGTTCTCCATAGACTTCTACAGTCACATTTATAGTGTATCTGCATAGATAATATCTCTCCTACGCTCCCAGATTATAAACTCTCCTTTGGTTCTTCTTTATCTAGTCTCCTTGTCTGTAGGTTAAAATATTTTATTTCTCAGAAGTCTGTTTTTCTACTAGATTAAAAAAATAGATTTAATGAATTAACCACTTTACTTTTGATAAAAACTTATTTAGTTAAATTGTTCATGTTCATAAAACTGCATTGCCTATGAATCCTTGATACAAGTGGATGCAATCAGAGCTAGTCATTGCTGCACTGATAATTTTAGCACTTCAGCTTCAAAAAAATCTGATTAAAATGATCAGTCTCTTGGAGTTTGTTTTATAATTTTAGATCCTTTTGTTTTAACACTCTGTATGGCTCTAATAAGATAAAAGGAATGCCCACTTTAAATAAAACCATGTTTTCTGCTTTCTTCCTTTCAGAAACTGAAACTCCTCCAATGTATGACAGATAATTGAATAATGAAAATTACATACTCATTTTTAACTGAAAAAAAACCCAAACCCTCTTGCAGAGCAATTCAATCTGGGAAGTCTGAAAGATAAGAGGAGCTGTTATGCAGCATTCAGATAAGGTCCTTCCCAGTGCTTTGCAATCAGACAAAATTCCTACTTGCTTTAATAGAAGTTTGAAGGAGATTAAAGTACTTTGATACTGAAAGTTTTTACATATTAAAAGCATGGACATGAGAATGGAGGCTACTTATTTAACAAGAAAATCACATCATAAGGAACTCAACTGGAAAAGATATAATTTAGGGATAAGCAGATCTACTGTGACCTTTTAATGATCTGTAATGCTCATGTCATGAGACCATAACATACATAGATCAGTTTAGTAGATAACCCAAGTGATCACTGATACCTGCACAATGAACAATACTGACCAGAAAAATTCCAATATCATATCTGAATGATGGTATTTCCTTATACATATTGTGACAGTTTACCTGCTGAAAAAAGAGTTTATAGTAAACAGATATTCATCTAACTTATATTGGCTTATATAAGAACCGCTATAGATTTGGGGTTTTTAAATTGGAATTTGCTGATGGTAATTTTTAAAATTTTATCCAGAAAATACTAAAATGTAGTAGACTGAGAATACTAAATGTAGTAGACTGAAAAAAAATCATATTTTGTTTTCCTTCTGGGTTCATGTTCTTTTTATGTTCTTTTCCTATCATTACATGACATCTAAGCAGCAATAACTCCTACTGACATGTCATAATAATTGAAATGTTCTGTTAGTCATGCTCTCTTTCCAAAACCAACACAAACAGTTGAATATTATCTTCAGATCTGAAGACAAGAAGATTTATTATATTATTTGGAAATATGCCTCCTGTGTCTGTTGTAATGAAAACACTGCCACTGGCACATACTCAGCTCCTTTGTATTGATTCTCCAAAGTCCTGCTATTTGCCATCTTGCTTTGATGATTTCAAAGAAAACCTAAAATGCAGAGTAAAGGAGTGCTTTCAAACATGCTTTTTTCTTGCAGTAAAAGCAGACCATTCTCATATTCACATTTTATCTTCCCTGAGTTATCTCATACAGCTGGCTGGAAGTCAGCACAGTGAGATGTATTTGTGTAACTTACTGAGTTACAAATGTTTGAGAGGTGTCTTTTAGCTTATTTTACCAGACAGGTTTCTCCATTGCTGAGTTCACCCTTTTGACAGTGTGCTGGCAGAAATTAGAAAGCAATAGATCATGAGGGTAGGGGGAAAAAAAGTGGAGAAGGGATGTTTCAGAACAGCTTCTCAGTTTAAGACAAGTAGCCAGACCAGAAAACTTAAGTGCTGAGGAGATTGATGTGCAGAAAGCCTGACTCAACAGGTGAGATGGAAAACTGCTCCAACCCCAGCAAGAATTTCCCAAATCCCAGAAGGCTTGCAAACATTCAGCAGCTGTGGTAGACTCAGAACTAGCTGGCTTTGGCACAAGTAACTGGAGCTAGAGCAGCCAGGGACTCAGCTGAGCTAGAATGACTGTGTGTGAGAGGATTCTACAAACTATATCTGGGAATTTGGCTCTGCCAAAACTCTTTCCTGCTTTTGTTGCTATTATGTTCAAGCTTGTCTGTTCCCTGTGAATTCAGCCATGTAGTGAAACCATAGTTTGAGCAGCACTTAGAGAGGCACTTCAGCTTCTTTCATTTTTAATTACTCAAAAAAATTAGGTGAGACAAGATCCAAATTATGCAGATTGATGCAGGCTCAAGACCATTTCTTGAGAAAAAGATTTTGTAACCCTACACACTTCTGAATAAGCACACATCCATAAATCTTCAAAACACTCAGGATGGAATACTTCACAATGTGAGCATACAAAGTAGGTAATTACTGGCTTGCTCACTCTTCGTGCCATTCTGCAATTTTCATTTCACTTTTCCAAAATGCCTGGCAGGAATATATGGAATAAGAATGAGAAAGAAAACAAACTTGAAGTGTCACCCTCAACAAGTTAGTAAGACATTAAGGGTAGTTTCAGTGATATTTTGTGGAATGACTGCATTGTCAAAGCATATTGAAAGCAATTTACAAAGAGCTGTGGAACAGCACATAACAGACACTCAAATCCCTAAACTTTGGAGTATGCAAGCATATAATTAGGAGAATGCTACATAATAAACACCAAGTAAGCCAGAATAATCACCCAGGGAACTAACAAAATGAGTACTAAGGCATACTGCACACTGAAAAATGTCATGAATTCAAAACAGTCTCTGTATGACTGCATACCTGAAAATTTATTTATTACCAAACTGGGCAGAGAGGGGGAAGGGATGTCATAAAAACAACATCCTTGTTACAAACTTCTCAACTGGGATGAAATTAACATATAGGCACTATGTGATAAATTGTTTCACAAAAGACTCTAAAAAATAAAAATAAAATGGAAGATAAAAGAAAATAGAGAAAGATCACCTATTATCAATTGTTTAAAATAAGTTTAGGTCTGCTCACAGCCCAGGCTGCACCTAAATACTTTAATATCAACTTAATGCAATAACAGGAAAAGCTTTATTTTGCCTATGGAAATTCACTGAAAGTCTTCTTCCTGTGACTCACCTGATTACAGCATCCAAACCATGGACAGCAACAGTCTGCATCGATAGTAGTTACAACATCCTTTCTCTAACCAGTACCAACCCACCTGCTTCACATTCCTCTCTACTAACATCTTAAGTTCTCCATTACTGTACCTAAAACAATTACAGCTTTAGAAGTGTCTTATTTTCCCAAACATGGAGAGCTCTCATTGCCTTTGACTGGTAAATAAAGGCCTCATTCTCACAAGGACTTAAATCTAATTTCAGGAGGAATTTACTACATCAGTAGTAAAATTCACATCAGTTGGGATTTGCCCTGTAGGAGTATCCAGGTAGCTTTATTTAGTGCTGCACTTGTCACAGGAAACAAAACTTTAACCATGTGAGTGTTTAAAACTTTAAACATGTGAGTTTACCTGGTGGCTTTTCACAGGGGAGGTATTTATAAAACAGAAATCCTTCCATTTCATTCAGCATCACTGTTGCAACCTGACATCCAGCCTCTGAATGCCTGTGAGTGCAGGGAGCCACTGCAAATAGCCCTCTCTGCAAGGTGATGGCATCAGCAATACCACCAAGAAGGAAGAAAATAAGGAAAAAGAGAAGGACAAGATGCAAAGGCTATAGTTTAATTAGGCTACAGCTTCATTAAATCTGGGATCATTTCTCAGCAGTAAATTGTTCCACCCATGATTGCCCCAACCCATTTGGGAGGGTGCTCATCACCCTGCTGACATGGTGGCAATCCTTCAGTCCCTCCTTGGCTAAAAATCAAAGGAGAGCTGATCACTGTTATTTGTTACCCTGTGACCTCCCAGAAAATAGGTATTTTAATGCTTTTCACCTTCTTCCTGACAGCCCATTTCCCACCTGGCTTATCAGATTACAAGACCTTGTGGTTCTTCTTCTACCGTGGATACAGTTGAAGAAAAATCAAAGCACAACAAACCAAAGAAACTTGACCAGCCCAGTCTCCTAGTAAGAGAAAATTTCCCCCACTGTTCAGTTTCAATCTCCTGCAGAGTGCAGCAGTCCTCAGCGTGAATTTTCAAACACACAAACAGCAAGGTGGGTGCTGGTCACTTTTGCCATGTCTCAGGTGAAAGGATAAGAGGAAACTGCCTCAGGTTGCACCAGGGAAGGTTAAGATTAGATACATTAAAAAAAAAAAAAACAAAAACTGAAAGAATGGTTTAACATTGGAAACCATTCTTAGCCATAATTACCCAGGAAGATGGTGGAGTCACTGTCTCTGGAAGGGTTCAAGAGGCACCTGGATGTGGCACTTAGGGATACCACTTTGGGGTTTATTGTAGTGCTGGGATGATGGTCAGACTAAATGATCTTGAAGGTCTCTGGATCCTCCAATATATTTACCTGTCTATTGTTTAAAGCTAGATGATAAATTAAATGTTAGAGTTCTATATTTTTGACAATACATTATTTCTATAAAATGAAAAGTCAGAACAGAAAATAAAACACTATACTCAACAATATTGATCAGTATAAATTATGCATGACTCATTTTGAATTACTTTTATAACCCAATATTCTCATCTTGCTAGTGGAAATAAATTAATTATAACACGAGGAGCCATTGTACAAAGGTTAAAAACAGGCATGCATGCATTCATCTGCAGAAAACTAAAAAGTTTAGGTTAATGAAATGTCTGAGGAAAGGAGTCTTATTAATTAGCAAGTTCACAGCATTCTTCACAGCTGTATTTCAGAGATGCCAAACTGTAATATATTAATGCTGTAGGCAAAATCTGCATCTCCATCTTGAAAATAATTTCAAGCTTCTTTTATTCAGTGTTGGATCTTTCTTCTAGTGATTTGTATGCCTGAAAGCACTATCTCTTCTTCAAAGTCTTGCATGAGACAGAAACCAAGTGCAATGTTTATGTCCTTGTAGATAATGGGATAAAACTACTGCAAGAGCTCTACTTATATTTACATTTTAGAGAGTATTGCATTTCCAAAGTTTCATTAACAGTATACCTAATTTCCCCTTTATTGGCTTTAGATTTGATGTTGATATTATCACCATTTTTTTTTTTTTTATATTGGTGGGGAATAGGTTGGGAGGGGGCTCATCCAAGCTCATTGCCATCAGGAGGAATTTTTCCACTGACTCTGCTGAACACTTCAAGACCTAGTAAAAAAACAAAGAAGTACAGTACCTTGCAACTCAACAAATGTGGAGCAGAGAAGGCATGGAGTGAGAGGTATTGGCACCAGTTATGACCCTGCTTCAGTCCTTTAATTGCAACCCAAAAGGCATTTTGGAGCAGATATTTCAGTGCTTCATTTTTTCTCTTTTCAGCCTTTGTGCTTTGAAGAGTGTCAATAATTTTTATTGGGATTGTTTTTGTGCGATAGATGTTTTTATTTTTTCAACACCAAGGTTACTCTGTCACTGAGCATCCCCTTTAAGAACCAAGCAGTAAAGTAGAGGTCCTGTGAGGTTTTTTTGTTGGGAGGAAAAGTTGCTGCTGGAGGGAGTTGCAGGAATGGGTGAGTTGCCAGACTCACAGGCAGTTCCAGTGATAGGGACTTCATGTTCTGTGCTTGAGTGGGCAGGGGAAGGAGGAGCTCACTGCTGAGCCAAGTTTGGGTGGCATGGCTCCCAGAAAAAAGTGTACCAGCATGGAGAGCTGCACTTTTTCAGCTGACAGACAGCTCAGGATCCAACTCTGACTTTAATACCCACTCATCTGAACCAGAATGAACCCCATCTGGCTCAGCCTGGGATGGAACTATGTCTATCAACAAAGTCCCCCAGTTTTTTAGCTATTCAGAGCTCTTTTCCCAGGTAAAACTGCATCCAGAAATCTCCCTCTTTTACCCTGGAAAAGTTCCATACTTTTTGTCATTATTTTGACTGTCTCCTTCTTCTCCTTGGTTTTTCTTTATTTCTCTCACTTTACACAGCTGATCAGGTTGACGATTTGTGCTATTTTTCAGCTCTGTTCTTCTGGACTTGTCACCCCTGTCCTTCTGGTAGTTACAATGTCCTCAAAGCTGCAAGCTTCCTATCTATCCAAATAAAGGTGACTGACACAGTTTAGCTGAAGCAATGGAAACACAAGGTCTTTGACACCAACCAGAGAACACTGAGGTAGATGGAGCAGTATTAACATTTGCAGGAAAGGCAGACAGATTTACCTGGATATAAATCAGCATAAGCCCTACCCTTGATAGAGCTAAACACTTCACCATTATCTATTATATTATATATTTACTATATTTATTTTAAAAATGATTCTAGTTTAAGATTTTTTTAAGTAATCATTCCACAATAAAGACACATGATTTCAAAGTGGGCAATTTTGCTGATCAGAACTGACTTTCTCCTCTCTTTAAAGTCCAGAAAGAAAGGAATGGGAAAATGAGAAAATAAAAAAAATTAAATCCAGCTATTTACAGTTAAAGGATGGCCTAGGAATCCTAATGACAAGCCAACAATAATATCTATGAGTGGATAATTTTTAATTGTGTTGTACTGGGTTTGTATGACCAAGCTTGACCTTGCAGGAAGCCCACACTGCAGCAGGCTGCTGATGGGACCAGTGGCCCTGTGGAAAGAGGAGCCCACACTGGAGCAGGACTTGTGACCCTGTGGAGGACCCACTCTGGAGCTGTTTGTGAAGAGCTGCAGCCTGTGGGAGGACTTCAGATGGAGGAGTTGATGTAGGACTGCCTCCCACAGGAGAGACCCCAGGTGGGATCAGGGGAAGGGTGGGGGGAGTCCTCCCCCTGGGGAGGAGGGAGCAGCAGAAATAACCCGTGAGGAACTGACAGAGCCCCTGCTCCCCTTCCCCCTGAGACACTTTGGGGAAGGAGGCAGAGAATCCAGGAGTGAAGGTAAGCCTGGGAAGAAAGGAGAGATGGGGGAAGGGTTGTAAGATTTTGTTTCCTCTCTCATTACCTTGTTCTGATTTGACTGGTAATAAATTCATCTGATTTCCCCAGGGTGAGTCTGTTTTACCTGTGACAGCTACTGCTGAGTGATGTCTCCCTGCCCTTATCTCCACCCACAAGCCTTTTGGGGTATTTTCTCTCCCGTGACCAGCTGAGGAGGGCAGGGACTGAGCAGCTTTTGGGGTCAGCCCACCCATCCTTGTCTTGTACAGAGACAAGGATACAAGGCTGCTACCTCCAACCAGGCTCAGAAAGAAACATCATAACAGACAGATAGAGTCATACTGTTCCTGGAAAATTTCCAATTTATGTGTCTCTTCAATAACGTGGACCTACCAGGAACCCATGTGTTTTGCTAGTCAAAATATTGGGAAATATCCAAAATTCAGCTATCTTGAAGTATGGTAATATCCTTTATGTTTGTTTCTTAACTGGAACAATGGCATAATATGCATATCATACACAAACTAAATACTTTATGATGTTTTTAAGTACTAAAATAATTAATCTCTGAGCAAAAAGCACTTAAGCGCTTGAGACTACAATTAGGTAGGCTACTGTTAAATTACTTAATTTTTATCTTAACCAATCACTTACATCACTGGAGTTTAACTTCTTTGCTGAATCAAGATCTAAAAACTTCCTTAACTGAAGTTGAGCCCTCACTCAGCCCAGTGTCTAGACCCAAATTCCCAGTCTAGATATTTGGCCTGGTCTGGCTTTCCATTCATAGTTCCTGCTCCATAGTCCAGCCCTACCAGAAGCCAATTTACTCACAGAGAAAGAGCCAAAAGGTTACTCCTTCCACTCAGGAACAAGAAATTAAAATAACAAAA